>SPJY01025686.1:531310-650860 GCA_005191435.1 Raddia distichophylla | reverse complement strand
CGTGTACGGGCCCATAGACCAAAGAATGATGAATACTTCATTATCTCACGGTACGAACCGCATACTTGTAACGCGGAGGGTGTCCTAAACATGAGCAAGGTCATGGATGCCAGGTATATAGCGCAGACACTCCTTAGCATAGTCGAGTCAGACATCAAACTAGCACCAAACACCATAATTGCGGAGATGCAGAGCCGAACAGGGATGGTAATCCCATACCACCTTGCTTGGCGGGCAAAATAAAAGGCGCTAACGATGATATTTGGGGGATTCAAAGACTCGTATAACTGGGCTCCCCGTCTGTTGCGGCAGATAGCATTGACGAACCCAGGCACTGAATGGGGTATTGACCAGCGACCCGTGCAGCTGGCAGATGGCTCCTATTCTGAAGGTCACATGTACCTGTTGAGACTTTGTTGGGCATTTTGTCCATACATAGAAGCATTTAGATATTGCCGGTCAGTGATTTGCGTGGACGGTACATTCCTAAAGGGGAGGTACCGCGGGACGCTTTTGACCGCGTTAGCCGCCGATGGGAACAATCAGATATTACCTGTTGCCCTTAATCAAATCGGGCATTCCTCCATCATCGTTGTCATCCTCACTAACAACAAAGCCATCGTGATCAGAACTTTCCATATTACATTCATCTTCATCGATATGAACCGGAGATTCCACGATGTCAGCATCGAATGATTCTCCATGATAAACCCACCTCGTGTATGTACTTGACATGCCATAAATATGAATGTGATCTTCCACATGGGACTGAGGTCTTCGTGTCTGATTAAGACATCGACGACATGGGCAAAATATACCATCATTCTGATTAAATCTCTCTCTTATGAATTGCATGAATTCACCAACGCCTTTGATATATGCAGGGGTAAATTGTTTACCATTTATCCAACTTCTGTCCATCATCTGTTCAACATCATGAGAGCAAATAAATAATTAAACATGTATAAATGTGTTTTTAAACAAATAGATTATCAAATATACCAAAAGGAGGCTAACGAGTAACCAATCCTGTGAAGTAATCAATATACACCGTAAAAAGAGATACCTTTTCCGCTTTTATGTTATCTCCGATTTGTTCTGTCGTTCGGCACAATCAATTAGATGTTATCTCGATCCACTTAGCACTGATCGACACCGCACAATGTGCTAAAAACTTCCACAGCAATGGTGACGAGGCTAGGCCAAGAAAACAATATTTCGGACAACAAAAACAAATAATTAGTCTTATCTATTTTAAACTAACAAATCAATCTGCTTAATATAAAAATCATTTACTCAATTAAACTAGAATCTTGTGGTATTGTTGCACTAATAGTAAAATAGTGTATTCAAGAATACAAGATTAGTACCGAATTAGCAATCGATGGAATCTTGATTGGTTGCTCAGGCGTCGGTGTTGCTATATCGATCAAGCACTTAGGCATGGGTCGTGCGCCTCGTCATGGAGTGATCGCGTCGTGAGCACTTATAAGGTAGCCTGGTGGCTCAGCGGGAAGGCTAGACGGAGACTCGGCGACATGGTCTCACGACGACTCGGTAAGACGGCGGCTTCATGATACAGCGACTCGGCGACGGCGCTGCAGCCTTCGTACAGATGCGACTCGGCGACGGCGCTGCAGCCTTCGTACAGACGAACTCGGATCAAGCCCAACGCATGAAAGGCCCAAGGCAAGGCGCGCTTGTACTGGACTCCCGCTAAGCTTCATAGTACGGTACATAAAATTCATAATCTATTTGTAACTCACAAACTAATTCTAGCTCAGTGGAAGGATGTCATTGCCTTATAGCACAGATCGCAGGTTCGATTCCCAGGAGCGGCAGCGTTAAAAAGATTTTTTACTTGTGGCCCAAACGTGGGTCCCATATGCACTACGAACTTCAGGGGGCTCCACAATTCTAGAAATTTTATTTTTCAAAACAAAAAATGCGACGTCAGACAAACAACATACCAACTTGGCCACGCCAGACATCATGACGAAAATATATCATCACCGTATACATATGTATGTGACGTCATCCTTGGATCAGTAGCCGAACACGAGGCCCTCATTTTTATGACGATATCAACGAGTGTTTTATGACAAAATTTTATGTTTCGTCACTGAAAAACCTGGCCGACCGATGCAGGCTACGATCTATGACGAACAGAAACAAAGTGTCACAAAAAAACATTTTTCCATGACGGGAATTGGAAATGTCACGGAGTTTTCGTCACAGATAATCACTTTTCTTGTAGTGTCATGATTGATCTAGGGCATATTCCCTTCAGCCTTAGGGTAGCTCCTCCTATTTTTTTCTTTTGATCCTTTGCAAGCTAGCGACAAGCCCTAGCTCATTGTGATGTGCTGCAAAGCCTCCTGTAATCTGGCCTAAGAGCCGTTAAGTAATAAAAACCTTTTGGACCATCTGAGTCGTTCCGACTTTCATTTTTGTTGAATTCCGACTGATTTTGCCTTCACCCGAATAGAGTAAGCCAATCCAGATCTCAATCCACCACACAGCACTTTGTCGTTCCCCTCCGTGAACACCAGTCGGCAAATCCGAGTGATTCAATTTAGCATCTGCCGAAGTAGTAGTAGTTCAGTATCGAACAAGGCTCGCCCAAAATACATTCCGCGACCCATTAAATTTGAGGACAAGGGAGCGAACTGCTCTACTCCGCCCATTTCTCGTGCTTGCAGTTTCACCTGCTCCAGCGTACTCTGCCGCTAGGGTTTTCTTCCGTCGCACACTCCGTCGCCACCAACCCCAAACCGTTAATGGCTCCTCCATCTCCCGCCACTGTGAGAGTGGTCAAGAACTCCAAGGAGTGGATGAAGTCCATTACCATGGATCGGCGGCTACATAAGCTTGTGTCAGCAGGCGTGCTCCCCTCAGAGGAGCTAATTTCGTGGTGCGTCACCGCTGGTGAGTCCTCCTTTACCCCTCGCTCTGACGAGGTAGTGGTCTTCGAGTCCTTCTTCCTCCGCGTTCTAGGCCTCCCTTGCTCCTTTTTCCTCAGGGGACTTCTGCATTTCTATCGAATCGAGCTGACTCACCTCAATCCCAACTCTATTTTTCAAATTGTCGTCTTTGTGCATATTTTTTTGGCGTATCGTGGGATTGTGCCCCACTTTGATCTTTTTCGGTCTCTTTTACTTCTCAAACCCTTCCCCAACAAAATAGCCCCCAAAGCCGTGGGAGGCGCTGGCTTCCAGCTGCAGGAAGGGGCCAAGAAGTTTATCTTTGACCTTCCCATGAAAACATCGAACAAGGGCTGGCACACCGAATGGTTTTACTATTCCAACCTTCCGCCGGTCCTTCCTTCATTCACGGGAGATTGCCCCGTAGTTCTCCCTTCCTGGTCCTCCCCTCTAGCCGAGAGCGAAGATAGCCAAGTTGGAGAATTGCTTCCTCTCCTTGGAGATCTGAAAGCTAGAGGGCTGACTGGCGTCGGAGTAAACATAAACTAAAACCTCTGTAGTGTCCATTCTTTATAGGAGCGCATCCAACTCGGGTTCGAGTATTCAGGGTCCAAAGATTCCACTCGAGAAGGTGAAGATAGGATCCCCTAAAAGACTCTGATTGCCCGAGTAGCTGACCTTTTTGCCCCGGGCACGATCATTGACAACTCCGACTGCCCAGCTCCTTACCGGCTGTCAAGCCCGCCTCCAGCAGTAATCAAGAAACTTTCTTTTTTTCAATTCCAATTGACATCAAAATATTCCGCCATGCCTGACTCGACTTAAACCCTTTGCAGGATCGTGCGGCATTCTTCTTAGTTTATCCAGTCCCCGAAGCCCCCAGTCATAGAGAAGCACCACTTAAGCGTCCTACAGAGGACTCAGCTGATGCTCCCCCAGCCAAAAAAGGCAAAGGGATTATCTTTAAAGACTTGGATGAAGACGAAGAAGAAGATGACACATCGCTTCTGCCCCGCCACCGCCAAAATCCAAGTCTGGCGCTGCACCCGCTGAACAAGCTCCAAGCTCTCCATCGCCCCCGCTTGCTGATCCAGAAGTCGCGTCAGGGCTAGGATGTACCTCTGGCTCGATCCCAAGTGAACATACCACTCGGAAATGCGAAGGCATTAAGATTAAAACGTCACAAAAGTTTCCCTTCATAACTCCTTTCGGCTATCTTGGAGATGTTGCGTTCTTGACATCTACTTCTACTCACAGGAAAGCACACCTCTGGTATCTCCAAGGGCATATCAAGTGCAAAGGCATCGGCCTCCGCAACCGCTACTCCCCCACATCCGAATTGTCAAGCCGATCCGGCCCCAATTAAGGAGCCAGCGCAACATGCAGCTCCCCCACCGACTACTTCGCCGTACCGGGGCATTCATCAGTCCTCCGGGGCAAGGGTCCTATCCTAGCCCTAGCTTCAGGAAGCTCGGAGCCAGAAATCAACGTTCCTCGCCTTGCCGCCCCTGCCTACACTCCTCTCCATGTAAAATGGAGGAAGGAGATGGAAGGTTACGAGGTAGATGACGCCCAAGAGGCAGAAGAGTGGGAAATGCTACGGAACATGGCACAATTCAGCAATGAAGTGTTTGAGGTAAATCAACTCGCATCTTGAATTTCATAATAATTGAAATGCATCCGATCATTTTCTCTGTCTTCACCCAGCGTATGGGCAAGCGATCGGCACAAAAGTCCCAATGTCTCCGGAAATCCATCGAGAAATTGAAGTCAAGAGACGAGTTTGACAATACGCTTTACGCACAAAAGTCAAAATACCATGGTGAGATCGACGAGCTCCGTAGGGAAGTCACCGAGCTGCGTTACCGCCACGTGGAAGAAGCCAACACCATCTAGAGTAAGAGCCCATCCGTTCTTTTCGGGACACAACGAAGCCCTGGCTTTTCTTCGTGAAAAGCACAAAGCCTTAAAAGAAAAGAAAAAAGCTCTGGAGGAAAACCAAAAGGTATTAGAAGGAAAACCAAAAGAAAACCAAAAGGCTCTAGAGGGAGAAGCTTTCCTAGAAAACACTCAAGTCGAGAAGGCGGCTCAAGAGCTAAAGGGTAAATCCTTCAATCCAAGCCCTCCTTTGCTCGAGTTTTCTGATATCCTTTTTGCATCATCTTGGCCGACTGATTTGCAGCTTATCAAATAAAAACCATGGTGCAATACGAGGTCTTCGATGAGAAGATGAAGTGTGCCATCGAGCTGGGCAACAGAACTCCGAAGGCGGTCGCTCTGGTACTCTAATTGCTTCATCCTGAAGAAGAGTTGCCTACTAACTGTTGACACCCAAATTTGGCAGGGAAATCGGATATGGTAAAATAGTTAAATCTATCAGAATTATTGGGCCGAATCAGAAAATGGGCTTCATCGGCAAATAAGAACATATATTGAAGAATACCGATAGTTATAAGACTTCGGGAGAAATACGCTCTAATCAGAAAATATCTTTTGCGACGCGGAAAAATAGGTTTAATCGGTATTGCATTTGTAATAGTATAAATAGGACCTTAGGTCTCGGGAAAATATATACATCATACACAAACACGACTACTTTCTAGAATCCGATCGACCTCGTCGAAAGGCTTCAACTCGCAGGTAGAGCTATCTCGATGGGATAATCGATTCTCTTCTTGTAACCCGTATGCATGGCTGTATCATCTTGATCTCGTGTATACGAAGCATGTTAAACTGTCTCGGGTTTTACCAATCTTTAATATGTTATCGTATATTACACTGTCTCGAGTTAATCGATCTGCAATGTGTATTTATCCTGCAATGCCGATTGTCAAGTATCTTATGTGCTTTTCCTGAATCTGATATATGCGACTGTCTCGTTTAATCGATCTTGCGTATGTCTTGTTTAGGATTTTGCATATATAGATGTTTGCCGATTAGTATTGTATTTGTCAATATTAGTTCTAGACCTTTAAATCGGTTTATTAGTTTATATCTAGATTTAGGTCTGAACACTGTCTTGGCCTGACCAATCTATTCAAATCTGTTATTTGATTTAATCTGATAAATTGATACAAAGATTTATTGCCAACTTTATACATAAAATACCAAAAAGAAGTGAAAGATTTGTGGTTAAACGCTTATCCACATTCAATTGATCTATCAGGCATTAAGCCGATAGATCTTGCAATCGGATTATTTAAAGCCGATATAAAATAACCTGATCTGGCTATTTTCGAAAGCCGATTAGGGCTAAGTCACTGACAATTTATTCCTTGTTAATTTACAGGTCAAATTGATTGGCACGCTTGGTTCTTGGTTGCGACACAAGCACTGACTTGACGCTTCCGCACGTGTGTTCACGAAAAGCTCACTTTTTGTGTCCACATACTTTTTTGGCACGCTCGGTGGGACCCCAAGATTCAAAACCAACGAGATGACGCGCACCGATGCCGAGGCGGCGTTGGAGGCGCTCAAGCTCGCTGCTGAGGCAGTGACATTTGATGAATTGAGCCTTGATCAGAAAAGAGAAGTTGAAGATAGGCTCGCTGAGATCCATGAAGAGAATAAGAAGAGAATGCTTACTGGCTATCGGAAAACTCGCAGTGGCCAGATTATGAAGACTTCTATTGGAGACCCATTGCTCACCGGAGATTTTTCCGAAGTAATAAGAGATCAGATCAATAGCTCTGTTTACCGATCGATGCTGGATCAGTCATCGGTTTTAGGGCGGATCGTGCAAGAGGGGACTAGTGCAGCTTTACATAATATCATGACTGAGCAAGCTCCTCAAGTGAATCGGAATATTCCGCAAGGGTTGAATTTTTCAAGCCAGTATCCAGCTCATACCCAGCCAGGGATATCTCATGCTAGGACTTTCCAACCAAATCCACCATTGACAATCAATCCTACTCCGATTCAAATGATACCGAATAATCAGGCTATATTCCCGGTCACAGATCCGATCTACCAGCCGATTAATCCTGGGATGAATGAGAATCTGGAAGAGATGATGAGGAATCTCGTATACAACTTGATGAAGCTGTGTGGGTTCAATACTCCCAAGATTGCACCGCATTATACTATGCCGCATCCATCGGCTTTCAATAAAACGGAATTTCCTCACAAGTATCGAGTTCCCGATTTTGCAAATGCCAAATTCAGTGGGAGTGACAACACCTCGACGCGCGAACATATTCAGTGGGAGGCTGCATCAAAGGATACTCTCAAATGCCGATTATTCCCACTGTCGCTCTTGGGATCATCATTTAATTGGTTCACATCGCTTCCTCCGAACAGTATCACTTCCTGGCCGGATCTGGAGAAGAAGTTTCACGAGTATTTTTACTCCGGGGAAAACGAGGCAAGAATTACCGATATCATGATGATCAAGCAGAAGTTTGGTGAATCGGTAAATGATTACTTACGTCGGTACAGGAAAGTGAGGAACCGATGCTATAGCCTTTCACTGCCCGACAATGAGTTGGCGGAATTGGCTTTCAAGGGTTTATTGCCTGTCAACCAGAAGAAGGTGGGCAATCAGGAATTTACTGATATTTCACATCTGGCTCACAAGATCGCGCTGTACAAAAGCCGATTCTCAGATAATTCATACCCAGGCCAGAAAGAGTATCAAAATAATAACAATAATAAGGGTCAGGACAAAGCTATCAACGTTGTTGATACTGACGAAGTTGATGACTCAGATGATTCCGATACTGAAGACATGGGTGCTTATGTTGCTAAATGGGTGAACAATAAAAAAGAATTCGAGCTTGAATGGATAAAGCCGAAAGGTCCCGAGAAGGGCAAGTATTCTTTTGATGCATCCAAGTGTGATCGAATTTTTGACCATTTATTGCAAGAGAAGTAGATTCGGCTTAAGCAGAGGCATGTAATTCCTCCACTTGAAGAGCTAAAGAAGCGGAAATACTGCAAGTGGTATAATTCTTACTCGCACGCTACCAACGAGTGCAATGTGTTCAAGCAAGTGGTGCAGAAAGCGATTGAGAACGGACAACTCCGATATCAAGGTAAACATTCGCAGATTGATACAGAACCATTTCCAGTTGGTTTTGTTGGAATGGTCGATGCCAAGAGAAAAGCCGATAATTCGGAGAGCTCCAATCGGTTTAAAATACTCGTTGGCTCTAAGAGGATTGTAGTGGAGAAGAAGCTGGAATTGAAATTTCGATCAGCAAACCGGCGACGTCGAGAAGGAACTGGTGAATGGCGCGAAGTGAAACGCGTGCAAGATCATAATCCGATTTCCAAGCCAAAGCCGAAGCCGAAGCCAACCTTTGATCAGCTATTGGAAAAATATGATCGGATGGCTAAGGAGGCGCCTCGTAGGAGCGTCAAATCAAATACTCGTGAACCTGTTCAAGAGGATTCAAGGGATCAAGATTGGGAGATGAAACATTGGGATTATCCTTTTTTCGGATACTGCTGGGAAGAAAGGATGTCGTTGCCCACTCTGGAGAATTGCCCAATGAACCACGTGTTTATTCCGCCCAAGAGAACATCGGTAAAGGATCGGCTGGTGTTTCCTGGTGAAAAAGCCGAGGATATCCCGATAAACCACAATACCGTTGTGCATCGGCCTCCCAAGGTGCCATTGCCATACTGGTGTCCAAGCGGAATCACAAAGTCTCAAAAGCGGCACTTGCAACGGATGAGAAACGCTGAAGCAAAAGAGGCAGAAGCTGAGAAGTTCAGGGACGCTCTACCGGAGCAGGTAAAGCCGATGAAGCCAGCTAGGGGCAGGCAAGAATGGAGGCCCAAGCTGAGATCGGCTGTTATCATCGATACTAAAGCTAATTCTGATGAAGTCTCGATTGCTACTAATATTATCTGCGTATTGCCGCGTGAATTCATGTGTGATTACAAGGAGGCTGCTGCGGAGTTGGTAGTTGGGGCTGAAGATGCTATTTTCAAGAAAGCTGAGAATTCCCGATTACACTTGAAGCCATTTTTATCATGGGTTATAAGAATGGAAAACTGATTTCAAGAATGATGGTGGATAGTGGGGCTACTGTGAATCTAATGCCGTATTCTGTGTGTCGGAAAATTGGGAAATCTACAGAAGATCTCGTTAAGACTAACATGGTGTTAAGCGATTTCAATGGAAATCCGACTGAAGCTCAAGGGGTTCTGGTCGCGGAACTCATTGTAGGGAGCAAGACGATCCCAACGGCCTTTTTCGTAATTGAAGAAAAGGGAAGCTACAATGTGCTGTTGGGGAGAGATTGGATACACGCCAATTGCTGCATTCCATCGACATTACATCAGATTTTGATTCAATGGATTGGCGAGCAGATAGAAGTGGTCAGAGGAGAGTCTCTAACCGCAGAAACCGATTATGCAGAAATACATGACAATCTGGAGGCACTATCGGGAAAACCCTTGGAAGAATGCGATTTCCTCAGCGTCAGTAAATTGGGGTTCAAACCAACAACATTGGAAGCGCAATCGGTAACTCAAGGACACGAGGGTTTTTTATGGGAACCGCGGCTCTAGAAGAAGTTGAGTATAAGATGGGCCAAAGTTTTATATCGGCTGATGAACTTGAAAAAGTCGATATTAGAACAGATGGGAAAGAAAGGCTCCCTTACATCAGTAAAAAGTTGCCGCGGGAATATAGGATCGGCTTATTCAGATTCTTAAAGATCGTGTTGATTGCTTTGCCTAGGAATATCATGAGATGCCTGGTCTGAGCCGATCTATAGTTGAGCATAAAATTAAAATGAAACCTGGATTTCGGCCAGTAAAACAATCACCGAGGAGAATTAGTTGGAAAATTTATGATCAAGTAAATGCTGAAATTCAAAGGTTATTGGACGCAAAATTTATTCGGCCGTGCAAATATGCCGATTGGATTTCTAATATTGTGCGTATGGGGAAGAAGGATTCTGATAAGATTCGGGTATGCATTGATTTTCGGGATTTAAACAAGGCAACATACAAGGATGAATATCAGATGCCGATTGCCGATCGGTTAACTGACGCTGCTTCGGGCAATCGGATTATCAGTTTCCTAGATAGCAATGCTGGCTATAATCAAATCTTTATGGCCGAAGAAGATGTGAACAAGACTGCATTTAGATGTCCTGGTGCTATTGGCTTATTTGAGTGGGTTGTAATGACTTTTGGGCTGATCAGTGCTGGAGCTACCTATCAAAGAGGGATGAATTTAATTTGACATGATTTAATCGGTAAATTGGTTGAGATTTACATTGACGATGTAATAATCAAATCCCAATAGGAAGAACAACTCTTGGCTAATATTGTGAGTGTGTTGGATTAGTTTCGGAAATACGGTATGAGGATGAATCCAAAGAAGTGTGCTTTTGGAGTATCGGCCGGCAAGTTCTTAGGGTTTATGGTGCATCAGAGAGGAATCGAAGTTCATCCCGATAGAGTAAAGGCGATTTTGAATACTAAGCCTCCAGATTCAAAGGTTCGTCTACAAGAGCTCATCGGTAAGATTAATTACTTAAGGAGATTTATTTCAAATTTATCGGAAATAATCATCCCATTTTCTCCCGCTACATAAATTAAAAAATTCCGATAAGTTTGTTTGGGGACCAGAGCAGCAGAAAGCATTCGACAACATCAAAGAGTACTTGATAAATGCACCTGTTCTGGTCGCTCCGAAGGAAGATTTGCCGTTAAGTTGTATCTATCGGTATCGGATAAAACAATAGGGGCAGTTCTGGTCCAAGAAATTGATGGAAAGGAGCATGCGATTTTCTATTTAAGCAGGAAGTTGTTGGATCCAGAAACCCGATATTCGATAGTGGAAAGGTATTGCCTTTGTTTATACTTTGCTTGTACTAAATTGAGGCATTATTTACTGGGTGCTGAATGCAAAGTGGTTTGTCAAACCGATGTGGTTAAGTATATGCTTAATGCTCCAATTATCAAAGGACGTCTTGGGAAATGGGCATTTACTCTCATCGAGTTTGATTTAACATATTAATCTCCAAAAGCTGTCAAGGGGTAGGTGTTAGCCGATTTCATCACACACCATCAAAACATTAATCTTTCGATTCTTTTGCCCTGGGTAATGTTCTTTGATGGATCGGTTTGTGAGAAGGGATGTGGAATCGGTATTTTTATAGTTTCTCCTGGTGGCGTCCCTTACCGATTCTGTGTGTACAGTGGATTTTGGATTAACCAACAATCAAGTGGAGTACGAAGCTTTGATTCAAGGATTGGAGTGGTTAATTCAGGCTGGAGCAATTGCTGTGGAGATTTATGGAGATTCGCAATTGGTGGTTTTCCAAATGATCGGTAAATATGAGTGTCATAGTGAACTACTTCGGGAATATCTTGAAAGGGCTTCTGATTTGGCTAAGTATTTCAGTATATTCACGATTCATCATATTCCGAGAGAACAGAATTGCGAAGCCAATGACTTAGCTCAAGAGGCGTCCAGATATAAATTACCGATCATGGAGTTGGAAATTATTGCGATTGAAAATACGGTGCCGATAGGATGGCAGGCAGAAATTATTGGTTATCTTAAAGATCCTCAACAGAAAGCTGATAGGAAGCTTAAAAGAAGAGCTCAGAGGTATGTATTAATTGGTGACAAATTATACTATCGGAGTTTTGATGGGTTATTGCTTAAGTGCCTGAATGAAGAAGAGACCAAAGTTACAATCGGAGAAATTCATGAAGGACTTTGTAGAACTCATCAATCAGCATATAAAATGAGATGGATGTTGAAGCGCGTGGGATACCTTTGGCCAACGATGGTAGAAGATTGTTTTAAATATTATAAAGGTTGCAAAGATTGTCAGAAATTTGGGAATATCCAGCATGCGCCTGCGTCTATTTTACATCCGATCGTGAAGCCGTGGCCTTTTAGAGGATGGGGAATTGATATGATCGGAGATATTTTGGTAGCAACGGATTATTTCACTAAGTGGGTTGAAGCTGTACCATTGAAGAAAGTAACTGCTACTGAAGCGATCGATTTTGTCAGAGAGCACATAATCTACCGATTTGGAATTCCTCAGACGATCACTACGGATCAGGGATCGGTATTTATGTCAGAAGCATTTCAGGATTATGATCGAAGCCTGGGAACCACAACAATCAACTCCTCGCTGTATTATGCTCAAGCCAACGGCCAAGCTGAATCTTCAAACAAGAGTGCTATAAAGTTGATCAAGCGAAAAATCGATGAAAGGCCGCGGGGTTGGCATAATACTTTGACAGATGCGCTATGGGCATATCGGATTGCTAAGCATGGAGCTACAAAATTGTCACCATTTGAGTTGGTATACGGTTAAGAAGCTGTTCTACCGGTCAAAGCTATCATCGGATCTACGAGAATTGAAGAACAAAATAATGTAAAAGTCGATGATTATAAAAATCTGATGGTGGATAAGCTGGATGATGTGGTGGCCGTTCGGTTAAAAGCTTTGGAGCATATTGAGCGTGATAAGGAAAGAGTTGCTAGGCATTACAATAAGAAGGTTGTGCCGAAAACTTTTGAAGTGGGAGATCTTGTATGGAAAACGTTTTTACCGATTGGTTCCAGGGATCCTAAAGAAATATATTTTGGAGAAACGCATATATTTTGGAGAAACGCATATATTTTGGAGAAACGCAAATTGGGAAGGGCCGTTTAAGATCAATCGGATTATTCCTAGAAACGCATATATTTTGGAGATGCTTGAAGGGGAAATTTTCGGTAAAGCAATTAATGTCAAGTATCTAAAGAAATATTATCCAAGTGTTTGGGTTGGTGCTTGAATATGAAAGTTAAAAGCCGATTCTTAAGTGAGTCGCCTATAGTTTAAAAAATCGACAAATACTTGTTTGAAATTGATGGTGCAATTTCACTCAACACGTTGCTATTGAGAAAAAGTCAATTCACAATGAATCGCCTATAGCTTAAAAATCGCTGAATACTTGACGAGTCAATATTAGTATTTCGCTCAACACGTTGCTGTTGAGAAAAAGTCGATTCTGATGAATCGTCTATAGACAAACATTGGAAAAATAGAATTTCAT
The DNA here is from genome assembly GCA_005191435.1 of Raddia distichophylla. NCBI lineage: Eukaryota > Viridiplantae > Streptophyta > Magnoliopsida > Poales > Poaceae > Raddia > Raddia distichophylla. The sequence continues at coordinate 637,907 of SPJY01025686.1, read as the reverse complement.
AAAAGGAAAATGTTATTACAAAGGCATGAAGGCCTTAACTGTTTTCGCCCCGAGGGGCAGGGTGAAGCATAGTCTTACAATCGGTAAAGGGAAAATTGGATCTGTGACACTCAAAGAAGCCAACTTTTGGTTTATACCACCCAAATACCTTGATACACTAAACAGCATTCAAAGGACACACTGTTCTATTATTCACCACTCCGTCCACACACCGGTTACTCCGTTACATCCCATTTCCATCTCCCTAAATTTCACAGCCATGGCCCCCTAGGGCTCATCGGCGGCGGCTGTTGCTGCACCCACGAGCACGGTCACGTTTGCTCCCTCCCACCATGAGCTCGCCGGCGGCTGCTCCCTCTCCTCGTCGCGTCATCCCAGCTTGTCGCCGAGGGCTGCACGTCGTCCGAGCTTGTCGCCGGCGGCAACCCCGTTGTTTTTCAACGGCTTATTAATGAAATTGTTATTTCAAAGGCCTCTAATTTCAGTCCTATGATTATTACACCTGAAGTTCCATTTCAAAGTATAGCATACATTTTTGCAGTATAGCATAAATTTTAGTTCATAATGCTGCTGTCACTCTGTTAGTTCTAGTAACCAGGCATTTTCAGAGTATAGCAAACATTTCCATACAAGCTAGTATCCATTTCACATCATTGAGCACACAAAAAATCAACACAAATGGATGCAAGGTTTTAGTTCATCATTTGTCATTACATTTGTTTCTGCCATTACATTTGAAAAATTCTCTGCATCACAAGGCAATTCTCTGTTGCTGCTCCCAGTTATATGCTGCTCCCAGTTGCTTATATGCCCCTTCGTTGCTACTCCCAGTTATATCTCTGCATTGCTTATATGCTGCAACAGCGCGAGGAAGGACGGCGTCGGGGCAACCATTGGAGAGCTCGTTGGTAGGGGATGAGTAGGAAAGGGTGAGATGGCGCAGCTGCTGGCGGCCTCGGGCAGAGCGACGAGATGCGGGAGCAGCGGCCGGCGAGCTGAACCAGAGCAACGAGGGGACGATGGATGGCAACAGGGCAGCCGCCGCCGAGCTCGGATTGCACAAAGAGGGAAGGCGATGGGGCTGCCGCCGGCGATGAGCTCGGACGACAATGCAATGCTCTGAACATGAAAGTTTGCGAGGAGAGCAGCCGCCGTCGAGCTCATGGTGGGAAGGAGCAGACGCGACCGCGCTCGTGGGTGCAGAAGCAGCCGCCGGCGTGCTCGCGAGGGGATGGAGCAGCGACCGCCGGTGAGCCCTATGGGGACATGGCTGTGAAATTTGGGGATGGAAATGGAGTGAAACGAAGTCAACTGGCGTGTGTGTGGACGGAGTGGTAAAAAGTTGAAAGGTGTGTCCTTTGAATGCTGTTTAAGTGTATCAAGTTATTTGGGTCGTATAAACCAAAAGTTGGCTTCTTTGAGTGTCACAGATCTAATTTTCCCAATTCACAGCTCTTAAACTGAACACCATTATCGGTGATGATCTTGTTTGGCACGCCGAAGCGAACGTCAATGTCTCGGAAGAACTCGCGTGCCTTGGCTGCCGTGATGTCGATGACCGGCTTGACTTCAACCCAATTTATAAATTTATCGATGGCGACGAAGAGATGAGTGAATCCGTCTTGCGCCCGCTTGAGGGGACCCACCATATCAAGATTCCAGACAGCAAAGAGCCAATTGATCGGTATGGTTTGCAGATCCTGTGCCAGCATATGAATATTCCATGCAAAGAATTAACAGCCCTCGCATCTGTGTACTATATCCTCCGCGTCTGAGACAGCAGTCGGCTAGAAAAATCCTTGACGATAAGCTTTGCCTATCAGGGAACTTGCCACCGCGTGATGCCCACACTCCCCCTAGTGGATGTCATTTAATTGATTCTTGCCTTCTTACTCAGATATGCAACATTTTAGTATCCCAAAACTGCTTTTGCGAAAAAGCTCATCCCTGACTACCTTGTAATTCTTGCTTCGACGTGTTATGCACTCGGGTAGGCTTTGATCCTCTGTTAATTCATGCTTAATGATGTAATCCAAATACGGCTGCGTCCACCCGGGGTTGATTGATAGGACTTTCTCTTCTGCGTGACTTTCTTGCCGTTGGCCTTGTGGGGCTGGCTGTTTAATAGATGGCTTGCACATTTCTTCAACAAAAACACCGGTCGGCACTAATGCTTAGTTGTCACGGCGGAGCACATTTCTTAGCTCAAAACCGTCGAATTTGTCCTTCAACTTCATCACTTCCTGGCAGTACGTGGACTATTGTTGACAATACAAGACCACTCCTTCTGCTCTTGGTTGACCACGAGCTGAGAATCTCCGCGAACCATTAACCGCCGGATGCCGAGCGATATGGCGATGTAGAGCCCATGGATGAGTGACTCATACTCGGCGGCGTTGTTGCTGACTGGAAACAAGATCTGAAGGACGTATCTTAACTTCTTGCATGTTGGAGAAATAAGCAAAATCCCAGCCCCCGCGCCGCTGAGCATGAGTGAACCGTCAAATTACATTGTACAGTACTCGAGATTCTCCTTGGCTGTTATGGTTTGGGATTCCGTCCACTCCATGATGAAATCGGCAAGTGCTTGAGATTTGATGGACAACCGAGGCTTGAACTTTAACACAAAGTCTCCAAGCTCGATGACCTACTTCGCGATTCTCCCGGTGCCTTCCCGATTGTGGAGTATATCCCCAAGCGGAAAGGACGTGACCACCAAAATTTCATGATTTCGAAAGTAATGCTTGAGCTTTCGCGACGTGATAAGCACGGCGTACAAAAGCTTCTGGACATGAGGATACCGTATTTTGAAGTCACTCAATTCTTCGCTGACGAAGTATACCGGGCGCTGGATCTTCTGAGAAGAATCTTCCTGTTCCCGTTCTGGTGAGTCATGGCACTGATGTAAAGTAGGAGAGGTTCTTGAGGCATGGGTGGGACCAGTACCGGAGGTGTAGTAAGAAACCTTTTAAAGTCTTCAAAGGCCTCTTGTGCCTTTGCTGTCCACTGGAAGATGTTTTGCCGATGAAGAAGCTTAAAGAAGGGCATGCCGCATTCCCCAAGTCGGGAGACAAATCGGCTGAGTGCCACAATACATCCAGTGAGCTTCCGTACATCTTTCTAATTTGTTGAGGCTTCATCTTCTTGATTGCGCTGATTTTCTCCGGATTGGCCTCAATGCCCGGATGAGATACGATGAAGCCGAGCAATTTTCCCGATGGGATCCCAAAAACACACTTCTCCGGATTGAGCTTCATCCGATATGCCCTTAGGCTCTCAAACGTCTCTGCCAAGGCCGCGATGAGATCGGGTTTGGCCTGAGTCTTTACAACGACATCGTCGACATATGCCTCCACGTTGCGGCCGAGCTGAGTGGGAAAACACCACTGTATGGTGCGCTGATAAGTGGCGCCTGCGTTTTTCAGCCTGAACAACATTGTGATATCGTAGAAAGCACCGAAGGGTGTGATGAACGACGTTTTGATGCAGCCTTCCTCTCTCAGACTAATCTCATGATAGACTGAGTAAGCGTCCAAGAAACTCAGTGTAATACCAAAAGAAAATAAAAAAACATGTGGGCCGGTGGACTATCCAGCCCATCACCGACTTGGCCAGCGTGGGTATAAGGCAGGGGAGTTGATTCCCCTAATCTCTCTTCTCTCCCCTGCCCTCAAACTCTCTTAGTCTCTCGCTACACTTCCTGTCTCACGTCTCTCTCTATCTCATCTCCCTATCTCCTGTGCGTGCCTCTCCCTTCCGCCGCCGGCCGCTGCTGGTAGTCACCACCGTCTGCCGCCGTTCCCCGGTGTCACCCGCTGTTGTTGCTGCTGCTCGCCCTCCCTGCCGTGCTGCCCTGCTCTACCCCATCCGTGGCTGCCCAAGGGAAGGCGGGGTGGCAGGGGGAGGTAGGGAGGAGGTAGAGGAGAAGAAAGGGAGCCGCCCTGGAGAAGGGAGAAAGGAGAAGGGGAGGGGAGGAGGAGGAGGAGGGCTAGGGTTTACCCCCAAGCCTTAGTGAAATGTTGGGAAATTAAGGTGAATTTTTTCTTTCTGCACTTGTATGGAGGTGGGATTTAAGAAGAGTTGCAAATCCAAGACTTGAATTTCAGGGGTAGTTGATGGCATGTAAGTGCAGTGTCTTGGCCAGTGGAAAAAGGCTATTTCAGCCAAGAATTAGGGCTTGGCCATATTGAGTAAACCCTAGCTTATCTTTCTAGCTTTCCAACGAGCCCAAGAACGCGTAATTTAGTCTAGCGGTTTAGAAGTTATGGCTTCCGGAACGTTGCTGTCTGGCGTAGGCAGCGACGAGGTTTTTGTTAAACTAGTAACCTATCTATTCAGCCACTTGGTAAGTTAATGGCTGAGGGTTGTGGTAAAATTGGGAGCCTAATGTGTTATAGGTTGGAAAGGATAAGGGCTAGATGAAATACTAAATGTAAAGATTGCTTAACAAGGGTATCAATTCGGTTGATTGCCATCCTTGAATGTGTAGGTGACACTTTGAGCGCGACATCGACGTCTCGTCCTTCCACCCAGCCTGGTAACTAAGGCAAGTACATGCTGCGATGACTATTATAATGTGTGCTTGAACGATGGTAGTGACATTTATGTCTGTTTTAAGTATTGATGGTAATGTGTCGATGAATGGTTGTGAGGATGGTGGTGATATATAGCTTGATTCCTATTGTGCTTTGTATTTTTATTAATGATGATATTCTTAGTGCTTAATGAATGAATAATTAAGATGGATTAGTGAATGCATGGATGAACAGGGATAGAGATGATGAGAAATGATGGTTAACCTTATTTATGTTGCACACATCCATGAAATCATGCATTCGAGCCAGGGCGGTGAGAATGTCTTATAGCTAGCTAGTCCGGTGAGCCGTGGGCCCGGTTGATGGAAAAGCGATATGACTAATCCGGCGTGCTCTTGATAAGACCTACAGAGGTAGGCACCCGCCATGGGATGGCGGGAAGGAATCACTTCGGTGAGCACCTCCACGGGACGGAGTTAGGGTGTTACATCAACGAGTGTACGCTCAAATACCGATGCGCGCAATGTCAAAGATCATAATGCATATCATTGCATTGCATTGAATATGTGTTGATAGAATGGAGCGGTGATTGATGGTTATGTTGATGATGCTTATGTTATACCTAAACCTCGTTGTTATGTACTTTGCTGAGTCCTGGACTCACACTTGCTCTTTTGTTGTTTTTAGGTGATGATTGAAGTAGCATCTGCGGGAAAGGGCTTAGTTCACATGTCTGCTCATCACTCAAGACAATCAACCTAATATCTAACTAACATAATGAACTTTCTTAGAGTTTGTATGTTAGTCTGTTAGTGTTAGTAACCTGGTTATTAAAGTGTGCTTGAACTAGATGGTTAATGTCGCTGAAAATTGATGGTTATTATATGTTGGTAGTTTTCGAATACGACAAGTGGTGGTTTTGGATCATTAACGGTTAGATGAATGTTGATATTTGCTATAATTCTGCTATGAATTTCCCTGTTTGAATGTTTCGATTTTAGGGGAAGTTCTGGCAAAATTTTTGACTAAGAGGGGTTTGGTAGCATCTTGGGCCTCAGGGAGGTCGGGGTATTACAGTTGGTATCTGAAGGCGTGCTCACCGCTCAACCACTGCGGATCACACCCCTATCAGATTTTCTTATCCTGCTAGCCGATCGGCTCGAGCTCGGTTCGATTTGAGCGTCGGGCACGACAAGGAGTGACTCTCAGGGTTTACCCAGGTTCGGACCCCCTCTCGGGTAACAGTCCTACTCCTGCCGAGCCTTAGCTCTTTTCGTGTTGTGGTTGTATGGAATGCGATTACAGAATGTTTTTACGGAACCCCCCTCCCTTCTCCTTCTCTCTCCGCCTCTTTTATACGAGCCTTGGACTGGCGGAGAGAGCCGAGGAGGTAGGCAGTACAGTACTCTCAGTACACTGATAAGACAAAAGGGACGAGACAGGAGAGACGAAAACGTGTTGCTACTGTGCCGTATGGCACCGTCCTCGCGTGCTTCGCAAGTGGCCTCTGACCCGCGCAGACACGCCGGTGAGACCGTGGGTGGGGCCCAGCTCGCTCCTTCTGACGCGGGCGGCCAGCTCGATGATGGCACCGCTCGCCTTCAGCCGCCTCCCCGAGGTGAGCCGCCGCCGCCGCCGCCTCCAGGTGAGCCGCCGCCGCCTAGGGTTTTGGCCTGGACAAAACCCACGCTGGAATGAGGCAGAATAGAGTTGCCAGCAAACAAAAAGATCTAACAGTGGGCCCTAGCCTTAACGGTGACCAGTTAGATCCTAACGGAGTGGTATATTAGGCATCGAAATTAAACTGGATGGCAAATAAGGAAGGCAAACTTTTTTAGTGGCAAATAAGGAAACGTGAAGTTCGGGAATGGCAAATAAGGAATTATCTCAAAGTTGAGTGGTGTGTCCTTTGAATGCTGTTTAAGTGTATCAAGGTATTTGGGTGGTATAAATCAAAAATTGGCTTCTTTGAGTGTCACAGATCCAATTTTCCCAATTTTTATTCAATACCTATTTATAAAGTTCACAATTTAGCATTTTAAAGACCACAATGAAACGAATTTCTAGATCAGAAAAAAACACCAAAATGGTTACAGAAATTCCCCCATAAATAAAGTGCCAAATACACTTGTATTTAATCCACCCACCCAAACTTTACATTTATTAGTATTTGAGATGTCAGTATTTAAAATGTGTGTTTGATCTAGAATGCAAAATATTGAAATATGGAACTCGGAATTGAAGTGGATGAATACACCTGTAGTTAAGACCTCAACAAATCAATTTTTACTCATCATTTTGATGTGTTTTTCAAATTTATTTTTTTAGTTTAGTAAATCATTTAATTTTGGTGACTGAAATACTAAATTGTGAAGTTAATAAATTGATATGTTGGAACATGTTTTAAATAACTCAAGATTTTTCAGCTTTTTTGGATTTGTTTTCAATTTTTTTATTTCTTTAGAACGAGGAAGACCATTGAAGTGTCTTACACCCTATTTGTAGTGTCTTCTAGCAATGCCACATATTGTCAAGAGTCTTGGCATAACAATCATATTTACAGAGTCATGTAGCCAATTTTTTCCTAATTACACAGGGGTTTTACTCCCTCTTGTTTCGCTGTGGTGGTAAAAAATTCCTAGAGGTAGATAATGTGCTTATGCTTGTTTGGGAGGACCAATCCCTACTGACATTGGGATCTACTGACATTGGGATCCCCATGGATTAGCGAGAATTTTGAACTAATCCGGTGATCCCTTATGATGTGCGGGAATCCTGATCCGGATTAACCATTCCCAAACAAAGTCATAAAGAGTTTTTAGGTAATTTTGAATCCTACAGAAGACGATCTCCTTTTAAAAAGTCCATCAATGTGTTCAACAGACTCGGGTTAGAAAAAAAGGAAGAGAATTAATTTTTAGGGTCCTAGGGAGTTCAAGTCCCTTTATTTATTATGTAAGTAACAAATTTCCTATCCCTTCCTTATATCCTTCACACAAATAGAGCACTACCAACAATTTTCCTAAATCTCATCCTTTATAACACTATTTATCACATCCTCTAAAAAATTCCTTTCATCCTCTAAAATTTCTTCACAATTTACACTCTATTCTCCAAAACATTCATCACTCTAGCAGTTGCTCTATCTCAAAAAGTCAAACGAACAATTTTTTACGGTGCAAGGTTTCCCATTTTTCATTTGACATTTTTATGGATAGGGAAATTGGGAAACCAATGTGTTATGAAGAATGTAGTGCAAAGTATGTAGAAAATTCAAGGAATGGAGGGAATTTTTATTTAGAGAACATGGTGGATAGTGTCACAGAGTGGTATCATTGGGAATCTATTGACATCTCAATTCTCTTTCCCTCCAACCAAACACACTCTTTAAGGATAATTTGATGCAACTAGTGTTGTGTTTAGTTTCTTCATAGTGGCTCATGGGCTAGTTGGATAGTGAGTCAAATGTCTATAATCAATGTTGGCTTTCAAGTCAAAACTAGCGTGCCAAACACTCCCTCCCTTGCCCCCTCACATTGCTTCTAACCCCTCTTCTCTCTCTCTCTCTCTCTCTCTCTCTCTCTCTCTCTCTCTCTCTCTCTCTCTCTCTCTCTCTCTCTCTCTGTCTCTCCTATGTTGATACTACCCAATAGCTCATCATCTAAGAGGAACCATGTCAACGATCTCCTTCTTTGATGTGTAGGCGCCCTTCCTTGCACATTGGAGCCTAGGCCACTATTGCACCGAGACCCTTGCTTGTGCCTTGGAGGCTATCGCGATGGTGTCCTCCTAAGCACCCTAGACCTTATTGTGCTAGCATCCCCCCAACATCTTAAGAGTCAAATATTGTTGAGTCCTCCTCCTCTCAATGCTTTGGAGCTTGCCGCCAGAAACTAAGGAGCTTACCCTCACCTTATGTCCAAATGTGTTGGTGCAATAGGGTTATGAGGGTGGCATCGAGCAACAATGGCTGGTTGGTGCAGTGCAGTGGGAGAGCGATAAATGTTATGTCGGCTATGACCAAGTTACCCGTGGAAAGGCGCCAAAGAAAAACCAGAGAGTTGAGTGGTGGAGTTTTTTTAGTGGAACGAGCGAGAAAACGCCTCTTTAGTGCACTTCCAAATGTACAAATGTGGAAAAATTCTTTATATGCAATCATAGAAAACCTTAGCTTTTAAATACCATCATTCTATCTATAATATGCGGACTGGTAGCCCATATGTCGTAGACAGAGACATTGGCATATGCACAATTGGGCAACTTGTAATTGACATGTGGGGGCTTATCCCTATAAATAAAATGGACTAGAGAAACTTCCTACAGGAATGTATGGGTTACCACCTATATCCAAAGCCTTCATACCAAACACGAAGGATTTCCTAAGAAACAATCCAATTTTGTAGAAATCAAAAACTATTCCTGCATTTTAGACTAAGCATAAAAGAAGTACATATATGATCAATAATTCCAAGCTAAGGCTTCAGGAACTTATCATGTCACTTATTCACCAAAATATATTTAGAAATACTAGAGGACAATATTGTCCCCACCCGAGCTATGGTATAGGAAAGCAACAAACTCGCGTTCATGCTTCCACATGGACATGTACCACCAGTGCTAAGGCTTGGTACCACCTCGACCACACCTTGGCCGTCGCCTTGGTTGGTCCCAATTTTCACTGTTCCGTAGTCTACTGCCGACGTGATGCTACTCCTTGTCTATCCTCTTGACGGCAAGGCGCCCTCGTCCAGACCATTGTCGACAAGGTGCTGATGTGGCCTCCCTCCTCTTTCCCTCTTTCTTCTGTCCTCCTTGCCTAGCCTCCGAATGGCAAGGTGCCCTCGTCTAGGCCATCACCAATTAGGCGTCGCTCTGGCCTCCCTCCTTTTCCCCTCTTTCTTCCCTCCAACTCGCTTGACCTCTTGATGGCGAGAGGCCCTCGTCATGCCGCAACGAGGCATCGCCCTGGTCCCACCTCTTTCTCTCTCTTTCTTCCTCTCACTCCCTTTTCTCTCTATGTATGGGTGAACTTAACACAGCGCACAGCGAAAGGGATGATGAAGGATTGAAGAATTTTATAGATTTTGGCCAATTTGCAATTTGGTCCTCTGGAACTTGGTAAAATATAAAAGATGGTTAAAAATCGTATTTAACACTATGACATATATCACAACACAGATATTTTGTTGAGCTAGGGTGCCTCCCAACTACATGAACCATAAAACACTTGCTATGTAGCTATTAACCATAAAACACTTTGCTTACTTAGACATAAAAATTTTGACACTATGAACACTGAATTCAGCTATGTGAAATTGAAATGTGAACGTGAAATTTGAAACTGGGGGCTACCATTAGACATTGGGCATGACTAGTGATCTAACCAGCGTGTCACGGAGAACGAGCATTTTCCTCGAGCTCCCGAATCTTGATGCAACCTGAAAACTGCAGAACCAGCATGCAGTGTGATGGTTGCTGCACAAACGGACGGACGGACACGCGTCGTGATTCGCGCAATGACTTTATTTTTCCTTTTTTACTAGTTTTTTTTTTGAAGCAAGCAGAAGAGCTTTGTATTCATAGAGGTAAAAAGGTTTAATTACACAAAAGCGAAGAAGAAAGAGGAGACAAAAGTGAAACTAGGACTCAAGAAGGATCATGGTACGCTAATCTTTTGGCCGAGATGTCTCTCATTACATTTTTCCAAACTTGCTGCCCCGAAGAAGCCTTGTTTGAGAAGATGCGGGAATTCCTCTCAAACCAAAGGTTCCAAAACACGTAGGTTAGAGCCCCATCAGCCTCTTTGAACTTATCCTTAATCCTTTGTCAAGAAATTTCGGTAATGGTTGGAGATGGCTACGAAATCATTCTCCTTTTTTATTAGTTCGGAATTTTGCGCTCGCTCGCTTGCGCCTCGTCGGCGCCGACGACCCTCCTCCAGAACCAGTGCTCTCCCCACACGGCGGCGACCTGCTCGATGGGCAAGCCCTTCGTCTCCGGCAGGAGGAGGTACACGAAGGCCGTCATGGCGGCGAGCCACGCGGCGAAGAAGAAGAAGATCCCGGCCTTCATGCGGCACAGCATGGCGAGGAACGCCTGCGCGACGAACACGGTGAAGACGAAGCTCACCGCCACCGTCACGCTCTGCCCCGCCGACCGCACCTCCAGCGGGAAGATCTCGCTGGGGACGAGCCACCCCAGGGGACCCCACGACCACCCGAACCCGGCCACGTACACGGCGATCAGAAGGATGAGCACGCCGGCCACCGCCCTGCTCACGCCGCCGCCGTCGCCCAGCTCCGCCGCCATGATCGCGCCGATCAGCACCTGCGACACCAGCATCTGCGCTCCGCCGGCGAGGAACAGGGTGCGGCGCCCGAAGCGGTCGGCGGCGAGCATGGCGACGAGCGTGGCGCCCACGCCGACGACCCCCGTCACCACCGCCGACAGCAGCGACGCGCTCTCCCCCATGCCGATGGTGCGGAGGAGCACCGGCGCGTAGAAGGCGATCGCGTTGATCCCCGTCACCTGCTGGAAGAAGGGTATCGCCACGGCCATCACCAGTTGAGGCCGGTACCGGCGCTGGGAGAGGAGTATCCGCATGCCCCCGCCGCCGGCTGCGGCAGCGGTGGCGGTGGCGGCGACGATGTCGTCCAGCTCGGCGTCGACGTCTTCGACGCCGCGGATCTTCCGCAGAAGCGCCGCCACTTCCCGGCGGTCCCTGCCTTGCTGGACGAGGCTGCTGGGCGTCTCCGGGAGGAAGACGGCGCCGGCGGTGAGGAGCCCGGCCGGCACGGCGGCCAGCGCCAGCGAGATGCGCCAACCCCAGCCTCCGGCGATCTTCTCCGTGCCGAAGTTGATGACGTTGGCGGCGAGCGCGCCGAGGCCGATGCTGAACTGGAAACCGTTGCTGAATGCGCCGCGGTGGCGCGGCGGCGCCATCTCCGACAGGTAGAGCGGCACGGCCTGGTTGGCGAAGCCGAGGCCGACGCCGAGGAGGACGCGCCCCAGGATGACCATGTAGATGTCGACGGCCGCGCCGCCGATGGCCGCACCGGCAAAGAAGGCGACGCCGCCGAGAGCCATGGACGCGCGGCGGCCGCGGCCCGCCGTGACCCACGACGAGAGGAAGGTGGTGAGGAGGCCGGCGACGTAGAGCGAGGAGGTGAAGGCGGTGAGCAGTTGGCTGTCGAACTTGCAGTAGTTGCTGACATGCGTGTCGCCCTTCATCCGCCGGTACACCTCCGGGAAGAACTTCCGCAGGAACGGCTCCATCGACGACACGCCGCCTGCATGCACCACGTCGCGCCGCCGTGTCAGCCAGTACCGCCGCCTCGCAGCTCGCCGGTGCAACATGCTACTCCCGCACCTGCGATCCCGATGTCGTAGCCGAAGATGACGCCGCCCATGCCGGCGGTGATGCACGACAGCACGACGAAGGCGGTGACCCTCCCGCCGTAGCCGCCGCTGCCGCGCTCCTGGCTCTCCGTGACGACGCCGACCGCCATGGCTGATCAGATCGAGCTGCACACACGTAGCTGACGAGCAAGAGCAGCTGCTGCTAGCCAATCTTGCTGAATCGAGCAGTGGATTGTGAAGATGAGGTGCACATGCACAAGGTGAGTAGCAAGCAGTAGCCATCGTTGACTGGCTTGTGTTGATTCTCTGCAGATTGCTTCCTGCTCTTACGCAATCAGGGAGTAATCGATACGATCCTGACTGATTTTCCAATTAGCCAGCAGCTAATCTTGACCGTGTAATCCGTTCCCAATTCAATTTCCGCCGTTTATGCTACGTGGTGGCCTTACCTTCACTGTACCTCGTGTTGAGTGTTTGAAAATCAAGCCATTGTCAATCAGAAATCAGTATAAGATCATGACATGAACAGCACCTTGGACGATTCTGCGTACTTGTGTTTGACTGGCTAGATGGAGATTGATGCAGCTTGCTTCTTTTGGTCTTGTGCAAGACTTGCCAAGCTGTCACTTTGTGAGTTTCCGTCCAACACTCCGTAGAAAAAGCCGTAAAATAAAGTGTATTAAAACAGGGTGTCTGATGGAGATAATTTTTTTAAAAAAACATATATGATGTAAAATATAAAGATTTTTGGAGATATTGTTTTTTTCAAAAAATATATGATGTAAAATATAATGATTTTTAAAATAGATAGAATATGCAGCGAATGGTGACATGGTGTTACAGACCTTCCCTCTCCGCGCGATGAAAACTGTATGGGCACGTCACTTGCTTCTTATATGTTGCCGACTTGCCGTTTCTGCTTTGCTACCCTACCAAATTTTGAAGATTCAGCTCTAAAAAATATGCAGTAACGCATTGCACAAAGACCAAAGTAGCTTTTGGATTTGGATTTGGATTCGGATTCGAAAGCAGATCATACTTGAAGTTGATGCCAGTTATCTGAATGAGCAAATACATACACGAGTCAATCTGTGCTGTACGCCTGTACCTATACATTGTTATTACATATGACATGTCCAATACACCAACGACCGGAAATGGATGTACACGTTCTGAACTGCCCCCAAATCCTCTAGTGAACTTCTCTTGACCTTCTATTAAAACCGGTAGTGAATAGCATCATACCTACGCTAAAAGAATACCGTAACAGTGCAATGTAACACATGCACGCTCCTACAAAGATTGAAATCACAATCCTCCATCCAATGAAGCTAAATTATAGGCCAGGTCTCGAGGCTCATAGGTTGGAGAAGGAGCTAGGCACCTTTGGTGTTCCTTCAAAAACCCATGATGATATGAGGTGATGAGCAATGGCATAGGGGCCAGGGACGAACATTGGAGCAGGTTCCCCACTTTCCACATTGCGGTCAGCAGAGATGCTCTGCCCTTTCTCAGCATCCTTGCATATTTGATTGACCTTAAGTGCATTTGTTTTCTGTGCTTTCTCGTATTCTGCAAGTGTTAATGCATTCCTGATATCCTCACGGCTGTGCCATTGGGCATCTGCATGTATGGTAAAAAGATGGTATTTGAGATGGGAGCTAAAACTTTGCCAAGTATTTTACTATAAAAGTATAAAGCTAATCACTGTTTTATAATTCAGATCATCAACTTAGTAATTCAATTGAGCTTGATTTCTGCATATGAAGAAAATAACAGGGGAGCAACGGCAACATAGGATAAAATGGACAAGACCTATCAGTTGCTGCAGTCAAGAGGAAGAATTGACATTTTATTCCTGACGTGTTAAAATTACCTTCAAGCTCTTGCTTGTCCACACGTATCTCCAATGATTTAGCATAAGCAAAGAAACCCACCATCAATTGGCATGGCATAGTATTCGGCCCAACTGAAAAAGGAGCATCACACGCCACATAAACACAATCAGACTTGCTACAAGTAAACATGTGACTGAAAATACATTAATTTGTAAATGTTCCCCAAGTTTTTGTGCAACTGAACAAGTACTTATGTATCTTTGACATGACAGCTACAAACATGAAAACATGTCTCTAATCTCCAGCACTATATTCCCACTATTTTTCATTGTGAAAAATAAAAACAGTGAAAATACTTTTTTTTTTTACAAAAAATGGAGTAGTGAAAACACTTACCGGGCCATGGTTGAGAACTGTGGTAAACGACCTCCCCAACCTCAATACCAGTTTCTTCCCACGTTTCCCTTCTTACTGCCTCTTCCAAGCTTTCTCCTGGCTACAAACATAGCAGTTGCAGAGTGAATAAGCTCCATTAAATGTACAACAAGATGAAAAACGTGTTAGCTGCATTAAAAGCTGAAAGTTGAAATTTAACAAGAACATGAGTCGCTTTTCAACTTTAGATACAATTCAATAATAATACTGTATCTAAGAGGGTTGTGTAATAATAATTAATGGATCACAACAGCATGCTACAAAAGTGCCAAAATAGAAAAGCACATGGAAATGTGTTGAAGGGATAAATTTTTCTCCCTGATATTGAGATTCAACTTTGGTATTTTCCCAGGAAATTCAAATTTAAGTTATTCTGCTAAGTGCTCTAACTGCTCTGTTACAAGCATGACTAATTTGGATTAATAACCTATTGCAGGATCTAACCAGGGTATAGTAGTATGCTGTATAAGAAAGCTATTCATTAACTGAACTATTTATATAGTATGCGATTACAATTTAAGTATAACAGGGACTTCATGTTCAGCTATTACTGCATTATATTTTTTAGTCTCCTTCCTCAAACAGCTTAAGAAAATTAATGATACGAACAGTGATTGCAATTTGCAACTGAGCACAAAATAATACGACAAGATATATGATTAATTGTAAGCCTGTAAATAAAAGAAAGAAAGAAAGAGGAGATATAATTTTCACCTCTATAAAACCAGCAAGACAACTCCACATTCGAGGAACGTATCTTGACTGGCGGCTTAAGAGTGCACGATCATTTTCTTTATCAATGACCAACATAATCACAACCTGGAATACAACGAAAGGGAAATGAAACAGTGAAATAGTGAATGGAAGTCACCAGATACCATTGCCAAATGCCATCTGCAAATATCATGCTAAGGTCATGAATAGAGCACAGATCATACGGGGTCAACTCGAGGGTATATCCTCTTCTTGCAGGCCTCGTTGCTGCACTGCTTTCGCCTTCCCGCCTCAGTAGGAACAGCCCTTGCTCCACATCCGCCACAAAATTTTGCTGTACTATGCCATTCTAGAAGAGCCCGAGCCTGTTAGAATCAGAAATCAACACTAAAAAGTCTCAAAACCAATGGTTTATACGGATCGGCAGGAATTGATGAGAACTCAATAACCAAGAAGAATCGCGCATACGTGGCCGGCGATGGCGAGCTCCCCCATGGCGTCCCTATTCATCCAGTCCGTGGCCACCATGAGCGTCCTCAGATCGACGAACGCCGACCCATCCCCCGCGCCGCCGACCCTGGCGCCCTCGCCGTCGCTGACGTCGACGGCCCAGTAGGCGGCGGCCTCCTTGCCGTCCTCCTCGCCGTGGGCGCCCAAGAACACGAAGGCGTCGGGGGAGACGCCGGGGACGCGCGAGGGCGGGAGCCACGCGAGGCGCCAGGCCGGCGCGTCCGCGGGGGGAGGAGGGTCCGGGGAGCGCGCGAGGGGGCGGCCGCGGCGGAAAGGGAGGATCTTGGAGAGATGCTGGTGGGCGGCGTCGTCGCCGTCGAGGAGGGAGCGGAGGGCGGCGGCGGCGGCGGAGGGGGACACGGCCGTGGACGCGGAGAGGCCGCGCAGCGGGTTGGCCGCGAACGCGTGCGCACGGAGGTGGATGGACATGGCGGCCGATCAGAGCACCGCGCAGCGGGGGCAAGGGTGGGTGCTCGAAGCTCGTCTCTCGAACCACAATCGCTACACAGGGGGGAATTTACCCCACTCAATTCGCACGTCTCTATGCCATTTCTTTTGTTCACCGACGTGAGAATTGATTATCTCTATGCTATTTTCACTATTTTTTCCATTTTAGCCCCTCTCCTGCTATTTTTTTATTTTAGCCCCTCTCCCTCACCTGGCCGCCTCTGTCGCCGCCCACTCGAGCCGCGGCCGCCTCCCTGACCGCCGCGCCTACACCGCAGCCGTCTCCCGTCTCCGCCCCGCCCGAGCGTTCCGAACAGTGGAGCGCGCCTAGGCGGGGTGCGGATTGAGTGGAATTGGGTAAATCTCCCTAGGCGGGTGGGAGGAGAATATACATGGTCACACCGTCACAATCAATTCGTGCACCTCGTCCGACAATAATTTAAATGTGTATTTTTCTGCTCGACACCGACACCTGAATTTCTCTCACCATAACATTTTCGGCACTTTGTTCCATTTTTCTTTATTTTTCTATCCTTTTCCATCTCTCTTTCCTACTGACACGATATCTATCTTCTCCCTCTTTCTCTATCTCTCTCTACTAGCGCCGCGCTGCTACCTCGTGCCCACCATCACCATAGCCATGGACTCCAGCGAGAGGCAGCAGAGCGAGAAGAAGAGGCTCATGGGGTCGCGACGGTGGACACGAGGCAGCGTGGGAAGCAACATGAGGTGGTGCTGTCATGGTGGCGGCAAAGAGAGATGGGAAAGAAGGGGGAAAGGAGGAAGAAGAAAGAGAGGATGAGGAAGAAGATGGGATAGAGGTTGGCATGTGAGCCATGGGTGTCGGTAGGAGAGAGATAAATATGAAAATGGAAAAAAGTGATAAAAACCGAAAATATTATTAATGGGAAAAATTTCATCGCACAATGTCACTTAGGACTTGTTATTTTTAGTGTATCGTTGCGTTGGCGTATTACTATAGCAAATTTGAGAACCCTAGAAAAGAGGTCTAAAGATTATAAAAAAAATAATTTAAAAATATTTTTAGAATCTTTGGAAGGAATACTAAAAGCCACAAAAAAATCGTTAGAAATTATCACAACGTATAGGCTATATAAAAATAACAAAAATTGCTACAGTAATACGCAATGGTACGATACGCTGAAAAGAACGAGGCCTTAGCAAAAGGCCATCTAAATTAATGCTACCTCCGTTTTTTTGTTTGACGTCTTTGACTTTTGAGCACGTTTTTTATCATTTGTCTTATTCAAAAAACTAGTGCAAACATGCAAAAAAAAGTCATGTTTAAAGTATCTTTATTGATAAAACAAATCACAACAAAATAAATGATATTTACATAATTTTTTTAAAATAAGACGAATGGTTAGAAGATGTGTCCAAAAGTCAAAAGCGTCAAACAAAAAAGAACGGAGGGAGTATCATTTTGGGTGAGGCGCACATATTGAGTGTATCGACCCTGGTCCTACACTATTAGTGGGTAGTTAAACTTATACACTTATCTTATTCGCTCATGTCCTTGATAAGTTGAACTTTGAATTTATTGAAACAACTTGGAGAGTCCAATACACTTTGCTTGCACATTTTTTTTTAAGCTTTGTGGCACAACTTGACACACAAACAAGACTGGAACAAAAGTAACAAAACATTTACATTTGCAAAACCAAAGATAATCAAATATAGATAAGTGTAGGAAAATAAGTCAAAGTGCAACTTCGATTGCAAGGGAGAAAATGACATGTGTCACTGACCTGTGGGCTTATACCACCAGTGGGTGATTATAGAATTATTGGCTGACATGTGTTGGTTGCCTGGTTAGAAGTCGACCATTCTCTTGTTCATCTATTAAATGTACAAGCGTGGGTTTAGGCTCTCTTCCGTAGCCACGTCACCCGAATTTCTCCCCGCTGCGGCCACGTCACCAAAAAAAAAACAGCCGTCCGATGCTCATCCCACGGCCTGAGAGAGGCGGTGGCTCCCGTCGCATTGGTTTGGCCACGTTACCTGCCAGGTCCTGCCTCCACGGGGCCGTGAAGCCCGCAGCTCCTCCCCCCGCCCTCGGGCCTCGGCTGCTTCGTCCCCTCCTCCAGCCCGAGCCTGCCCCCGCGTGCTCCGCCTCCTCCTCCAGCCCGAGCCTGCCCCCGCTGCCGTCCGCCTTCTTCCACCGCGTCGCCCCCTCGCGGACCGCCTTCCTCCCCCCCTGCGGCTCCTCCTGCTTCTCTTGCGCCACCACGCGGCCGCTCCTCCTTGGGCAGCCAGCCGCCTCTCCCCCCGTGGCCGCCGCCGCTCCTCCCGTGGCAAGCCGCCGTCCGTCCTCTGACGGCTCCTCCTGCCCCTCTCGCGGCAGGCCGCCGCCGCTCCTCCCTGGGCAGGTCTCCACTCTGGTATTGTCGCCGTCCTCTTCCGCGCGGCCGTCGTCGTCGCCATCCTCTTCCGCGCCGCCGCCGTCGTCTCCATAGCCATGGGCCCTCCCTCTCCCTCTTCTTCTCTCCTCCCCTGGAGCGATGGCGCCCTCTCCAGATCTGCGTGGTATGGGCTCCATCGGCGGACCCCTTCGTTGGTTCCGGGCAGGTCCTCCCCTCCTTGCTCAGTCCGACCGTAAAGATCAGAGCACAGTCCTCCCCGGCGGCGCAGCCCGACCGCCCTCCTTCTCCCCGCCTCCTCTTCCCCCAATCTTCTTGGTTTCGGTTTGCATTGGTTTCGGTTTTGCTGTAAAAAATACTGCGTTCGTATGGGAAAATGCTATGAAGCTGCTGCTGCAAATATAGCCATACATGTTACCTTGATGTAAAATTACTAGCTGTTTTTTCCTCTTATCTTAGAGGTAAACTGGACTAGGTTTTCTCTTATCCCGCCCCGCAGCTCAACTGACATGCTTATTATTTAGATCAGTGCATGGGGACTGATTAGGTGGACTTTTTTTTAGGAATTTTAAATTATGGTGTACTGTAACATGCGCCATACACCGTATGTACTGTTTGAGTTGTATTCATGGTTTCATTACTTCTAATTACAGGTTCATCGGTCTATATCCATGCGCCATTAAATTTTTTGGCCCCCCAGATCAGTGTATATATGTACATGCATGTTGATAGAGTGTTGCTTTGCCTATAATGATTCGAGAGTAATTGGATTAGGTCGAGTTTTTTAGGAATTTTAAATTTACTCATTACGAATTGCCTCTTTTCTTAACAAACATGCATAACCGTTTCCCCACATATCTAACAGGACTGAAGCCTCCGCCGGCAAGTCTACCTCGCTCCCCATTAAGAGAAAATTATATTAGCACCCCTGTTTCTCTCCATGCTACTGTTTGATATGCACTCACTGCCATGGGACGTCTCTTTTGCGAAATTACCAGTGTTGTAAATTAAGCTTTATGCACTACCGTTAGGCGCTGCGCGCCATGAAAAACAAATATGTAGCAAGTAATCTTGCTTATTTTGTCTGTGTAATCTCCCGCCCTACGTTCTTCACGGAGCCTTTCGAACATGAAGAAAAATATTTTTGTTGCTGTTATTATCGTTTAGCACGTTGTAATTACCTATCCATCTCTTTAAATATGTTTCCGCCCACATCGGCATCAGCAAACACTGAGGTTGTACTCGCGCGCGCCATGGGCGTTCGCTATTTCCTGGGGACATGGTATACGATCGGGTTGTGTTTTTGTTTGTTGCCGTATTTACGCTATTTCAATTACGAACGTTGCCTGAGGTGGTACATGCTCTATTATGCCAGCGCCTGTTGATCATTGTGATTCTTTCATGCGTGCTGCATATCTGTCTCGACAATCCATCCGTCTTCGTCAGCAATCTCGCTCTGTTTCGCTACATGCTTCTGATGCCCTGCATCGTTTGATTGGTTAGGTCGTGTTGTTTTGCCTGTGTTCTTCTTTTATGTGCTCCCTGTTTTTTACCCACTATTCTTTGTTCAGCTGCGTTGCCTCGGGACGGCCAAGGCAGTCCACTGTTGCCTTTGCCTAGGTCTTACTGCAGCGCTCTGAAAAGGTTGGTTTCGTATTGTTTTGCGTTTTTGTGTTGATTGCGTTTGTTCTGCTATTGCAGTCTCTTCTATGACTGCATCTGCTGCACTGCAGATGGTTATTTATAATATTTGCCTACTACCATTATCGTCTAGGGCGTTACAATTAACAATGCATTTGTTTAAATACGTGTAACCAACCAAATGCTGCAATTTTCATTCGTTCCGTCCAACACGACGGCGACAAACATCACGATAGTACTCGGCAGAATACTTATTAATATGATTATTAAACATAAGTATTATATGTTCAACATATTATAATGATAATAATATGTTTAATACTCGCGTTAAATTTAAACATATTATATGTTAAACTTATGTTTAATATAGTTATATTACATTATAATGATAATTATAAACAACATTTATTATAATGATAAACATAATCATTCTAATTAATATGTGTTTAATAATGCTAATTAAATTTAATGATTATAATATGTTTAGCAAAAGTATTACAGTGTTTTATTATAATAATATGTTTAATAATGTTAAACATAAGTATTAAATTTAAATATTATGCGTTTAAATTTAATAACATTAAATTTAATAATATTATTAAACAATGTTAAATAAGATTATTAAATTTAATAACATTAAATATTAACATTATTAATAATATTAATATTAGTAATTTAAATTTAAGATTATTAAATAAGACCATTAATAATATTAATGATATTATTTAATAATCTTATTTAAATTTAATAATGTCAAACCCGTTTAACAATGTTTAATATTTAATAATATTAAACATTAATAGAAGAACTTTGTTTTAATCTTAAACATTAAACAGAGAATACTTTGTTTAATATAATATTTAAACAGGCTTCACGTACAGCTGTATTTGAGAATCTATTCACGTTATTAAACGAAATGTAATAGATTCTCAAAACGAAATAGTTCGCTCGCGCCCGTGCATTTCATCGCGACGTGGCCGTCTGCCCACGCGCCCGTCCGAATGCCCACGCGCGCCTTCGCCCACTCCCACGCTCGCGTCGCGTGCCCGTTCTTCCCGCCGTCCGCCCACGCGCGGTGCGAGCGCGCCATCGCCCGCGTGGGGCCGGCACAGCCACGCGGCGCGCGCGCACACGGCAGCCTCAACGCGCGCCGCGGGCGCGCGAACTCCACTAGTTATATATATGCATGGGTGGATCTAGTTGGGGTGCCCCCAACACCCTCAAAAATATATGAGAAACAAATAGCATATAGTTTTCTATATGAAAAATCAAGATAAGGTAAATCTTTCAAGAGTAGATCAATAGTAGTTTTTATGCGTAGTGGAAGCGTCCCTGGCTAGCGATGAGAAGTTTAGAGTTGGTTCCCTTGATCCGCAGTTGCCTAATTGGTCGAGGCTGCAGTACTATAGTGTTGGGTATGATTTAAATTTTGATGTCCTGTCTAACCCGACAACAGTGTTGGGCCTAGCTAGACCTGGTGGCACAAATGTGTAGCTTTGACTAGATTTTTTTAGTATTTCATATTTAGTATTTTAAGCATTAAAAATAGTACAATCTTTATAAAAAATGAAATAAATAGTCACATGTAAAAGTTGGTTGGGCAACATGGAAAGAAGTTCCCTATCGTGCAACCAATGAGTGACAAGTGTCGGCCCACGAGGGTTTGCTCGGTAAAACGGGAGAAAATATTGTCTTCTTTGCTCTTTAAGAGCCATCAAAAAACACAAAAAAATATATATACAACGCAATTGGATAGTATAGCGTATGCTATCTTTAATTTGCCCACAAAACTGTAGGCCTAAACATTACTTATAGAATGAGAAAGAAAATCAAACTTCTCATTAATCAGGGATTGATGAGATTACTAGGGATTAATTACAAATTAGTCGTGGACGTTAATCACAAGCTTTTTAGACATTTAGCATTTTTTAACTTGTTAAACTCACACCTTCTTTTCTATTTTGTCTAAACACTCACTCATCTCTTGACACCTTCTGTGCCACACTCACTCATCTACATCTTCTACGCCATTTCATGTACGGGTACACATGTGGGGTACAAATTTTAGTATAATATTGACTCTACTCAGCGTCTTAGCCAAGTTACTCGAGGCTAATTAGTTTTAAGCGTGATTAACTGATCATTTAACGGTTAATGGCCGACTTTGGGATTGACTCTACTCAGCGTCTTAGCCGAGTTACTCGGGGCTAATTAGGTTTAAACATGATTAATCGATCATTTAACTGATTAATGGCCGAGTAGGGTGAAATCGCATAAGGTTATCACCAACTATGGGTTAATTAATCATCGATTAATTAGGGATTAATGCTGATTTTTATATCCTTGTTCAAGACTAACGTGCACATATGTATGTCCAAGATTTTAATCACCTAGGATGGAGATCCCAGAGGGCGTGTTTGGTTGCCCGCGTTATCGCAGCCTGGCTCGGCTGGGCCAGGCCTGTGGGAAACGGCCATGAGCGGCATTTCCACGCGTGCAGGTTCGCAGGGGCGTTTTTGCCTGTGACTGCATTGCACGGGCCAATCTAGCTCGCACAAGCAAGCAACCAAACACGCGTAAAGTGAACATGCCTCTTTTCATGACTAGCACGCACATGTGTTTGTACAAGATTTTAATAACCTAGCTAGAATGAAGATCTCACCCTAGACAGGCCCCTTTTCATGGGACTTTGGATCCGGTTCATTGCTAATGATGGTGAGGCAACCTAATTCTAAGGTTGGGCTACTCCGGACCTAGTCGTTATTTTCTTCTTCCCCGTTTATTTATATGCTCCCGCTTATTACGTTCGCCCAAGTAGAGGGCAGGACGGCTAAAGACACAAGCCTTGCGCCAGCACTAACATAAGTGCAGTCCTATACCCTACGTTATAGCATCACCAACTATCCCTCTATGTCTCCCCTCAAAAACACTATTGGCATCCACTCTATCCATTCCTATAAAATTTCTTCACAATTTATACTACACTATAAAGTCCCTTCACTCCATCAGTCCCTCTATATCTGCTACAGTATTATATGATATACTGGGGATACTTATCCCCAACAATCCTAATATATCTCCCCTCTCAAACACTATTGGCGTTCTCTCTATCCATCGCTAAAATTCCTTCAAAACTTACACTACACTCTAAAAAAATTTATTTTATCTCGCAGGACCTCTGTATGTGCTACGGTAGTTAGGGATGCTCTTATAATTGACCACAAATGGGTTAGCCCCACAATGTTGGTATACCAACCGTGGTTGAGTACAGTAGGCTCTAGATCCATTCGTTAATTTGTGCTCCTACGTCCTCATCAGCTAACGCTTGGCGTGGAGGAGACTAAATACAGCTCACAATAGGTGAATAGCTAACATGATCGTGTACATACGCCAAAAAATGGCATGTTCTGGAGAGCAATATTATAGAGAAAGAAACACGAACAAGATTACGTAATTATAATACGATGTTTAAGGTTAATAATATTGCAGGGACGTACATCGAGCCGTGCAATTCAGCAATGACTGAACCAGCGTAAAAATACACGCACTACAGTCGGGGAGCTAAGGGACTTCTCCACCCTCAGCTCGCAACCATGCAGCGTATACATATATAGTTGTGCTAGGTATGCATATTTATATGCTCGGCAATACAGCAAATTACTATGTAGATTAATCTTTTCATCATCGTAGTCGTAGCTTGTGAGTGGGACAGTAGCCGGCTGCATGCTTGGCCAGCTCGTCTTATCTCACCGGTGTCTTGATCATCTCACTCCTTTCTTACTTCCCGGTGCCTGCCACACGATGGAATACTTCCTTCTTAGGATCACAAAGCATCGGCAGAGGTTGGAAGGACCAATAACAATGCAAATCAAGGAATTGAGATAGTTGGTTAGAATAGATAGCTATTTGATTTAATCATTCGTTAGATAGTAGATTTTCACAACAATTATTTATTGATCAAATTTTTTTAACCCTTTAGCATTGAGTCATTGATCATTCCATGTGGACTTGTATCAGGATGCAAGAATGTCTATTGAAAGAGGCGTAGAAAAAGCACACCAAAATAGCATAGTTGCAGAATGAGGACATATATGTACCTGCTTCCCTTGGTGCATTGCACCTATAGCACTCAATCCTACTTGCAAAGTTGTGCACATTGCAACCAGGCCTGGTAAAAGAAAAAGAGACACATACATTAACCTTTTTGTGTTAAAAGATTGTTTGGAACAACTCATAAGATTTAACTTCTAACAAAATGCTGTTGTTTAATTAACGTTTCATCTTAAAATATGCATGCATGCTTGTCACTGTCTCGCCATGCATGCATACGGGTTGATATCTATGTATAGTTGGAATGAATGAAATAGCTTGCCCACCTTGCACATATCCAGTCGCCAGTCTTCCACCCGGCACGAACCCCAACGCCCTCACGGCCACGAGTAAGGTCACCCTCAGCAGCGCCAGCACCACCTTGGCCTGCTGGCAAGTCCTTCACGATAGCACCACACTTAAAGCAGCTAGCGCGGCTGGCAAAGTTGTGGTAGCCGCAGTTGCAGTACCAGTCTCCCGGACGGACGTCCAGGGAGGTCAGCACACCACCTGTTGCGTGGCCATCACTGAGCTGTAGATCCAGCCGTGGGGCACGGCAGCGCTGGCAGAAGTCACGGCGACTGAAGTTGAGGTGCTGGCAGGATTTGCAGTTCCAGTCTCCAGGCTTCCTCTGGATGTTCATTCGCAGTTGGTCCTGCATTGCATGCATGAATGGATGTGTCAAGAAATTGCGACATGAAGCGAGGAACATCGCAAAACAAAAGTTATACTATAAGAGGTCCTGCTCATTAATTGGCCCATTTATTCGTATATTTGTACGGTACGGGAATAAATATATTACAGAAACCTTATGCTGTTGTGATTAAGGCATATCTTCGGGCACAAATGTGATTACAGTCTAGCTAGCTAGGAGCTAACCAAGAATGAGAATGCGAGCATTTGAGTTATTTGCTTCTTTTGGGCTTGCTTAGATGCTTGTACTATGCATGTAATCACAAACTAAAAAGAAAGAATATTGTAAAGGCAAGACAAGACATGAACAAAGAAATCAATTCATCAAATGCCGCCTTAACTAAACTGGACTAAGTCAGTGCTCTAATCAATCATTCACACATGAAGATACATAAGATTATCTTTTTAGATAAGAGTGTCCTGTCGAGAAAAAAAAAGGAAAAAGGCTATGCTTGAAAAACCTAATTAATTCTCCTAAAGGAGAAAACTAGCTAATTAGTTTCATCTGAAAGTTTACCTACCAAATAAAATATTTTGCACATATTATCACGGGTAGCAAGTTCAGCCTTGAAAACAATATTTTTTTTAAGCAGGTCATAGTAAATCAATGGCTAGAGTAATTAAAATTGACTAAACGATCTTTTCAAGAAGAATACATAACCAATTAAATTTCCCAGTTTGATACAGGGACCACAAGAACAAGAGGAACAGGAAGGGACACGTACCCTGCGAAGTTGTAAAGCTTTTGGTTTTTTGTTGTTCTTAGTACAAGGGATTTCAGTTGTTGTCTTGTCCTTGCTGTGTGCTTGGTTGCTGTGACCTTACTTCTTGCGGATGGTTGGCCTTTTATAGTGGAGGCGCCTCAATAATTGCGAATCCATGGTATGCTGTGAAGGCGAGATGCTTTGATCTTTAGCCTTTCTAACTGAGCTATCCAAATTGAACAAAGGGATGAAATGAATGACAAAAATTGGGGAGAAAGATAAGGAAAATACGAGAAAAAACTAAAATAGTAATACAAAAGATAAGAGGATTTCACAGGTTACATCTCAGGTCTACACCATGGAATATTACTTTTGAATATGAATTAACAGCTGTAAGAAACTGCACCAAACAAACAACAAATACTTGATCACGGCAACATAATCTGAATATCGTATCTATGAGAATCTGTGAAGTGCACTTTGTTCTGCAAAGACATAGAAGATAATACAGGTACAAAAAAATCATATAGTCAGATGCAAGGAAATAGGGGTACTTAGTAAATGTCTTGGTCCAGTTGTAAATGTGCAGGTATGTACAAAGCATGGATAGTTGGAGTGGTGACAAATCCAAATGGTGTCTGCAGGCTGCCCAAGACATGCTAGTAGATGCTAAACTAGTTAAACTTAAAATTAAACATTAGTTTTATAAGTGACTAGCTTCAAAAGCTAAAATTAGCTGAAGATAATATTGCTACCCTCAAAAGCAACAATCTCTAAGATGACCTGACCGGATCAAGGAGAAGGTATTTTTCTGCAACATATTCTTGACCTCTTTTTTTCTTCTTTTCTGAGAGAACCTTTAGTTAGAAAGGTTTTACATTAAGCTATGAGTGGACAATAGCTTCAATAATTTCCATAAGACATTGGTGTCAGGAAGTAAGGATCAAAGAATATATTTCTTTATACTTTGATTCTTCCCCCAAATATGTGCCTGGGGAGGTGCAGAACTAGCAATAATGCACACTTCGTGTGGCTAATAGAAATCCTAATTTTTCCAGTTTAGACTAGAATGCCACATCCCCGAAAGGATTCTAAGAACAAAAGAGAGACAGGTCATGGAAAGAAGGACAACTATAACAGTTAAACTTTAAAACGGGAAGTTGTTAGTGAATCTGAATTCATTCAATTGTACAGATTAGAGATAATGTACAAGAAAAATTATAAATCACACAGTACACTAAAAGAAATTCTCAGCTTAATTGAGTTGATTAAATTAGCATTTCTCCTGTTATGCGGGTTGTGCGCATTGCAGATCTTAAACCACACTATTACATGCCTGTAAATCAATAAATGTTCTCCTTGTTCCACTGTTGATTTCTTATATGGACACCCATGATCACACAACCACATTATTACATGTCTGTAAATCAACAAATGTGCTCCTTTTCCCACTATTGCTTTCATATATGGACACTCATGATTACACAACAGTGTGTAATACATTGGACCTTTATCATAAGCTATTCTGTAGTGCAAAAGGGTGGAGGCAACGAAAATCATTAGAGTCCAAAAAATCATATGTATAACCTTTAGAAAAATGATCAATGAAATTCAAGGCATGGCGACCAAACAACATTTTTATGATTGTACGGTTAGCTCAGGGCTTAGTAAGCTTGTTACTTAAGAAAAACGTAAAGCTACTTCCCATCAGCTAATCTTTCCCCTTTTACTAATTTAATAGAGGATTGGCATGTCCTTTCCATTCTATATGCTGAGCTGCCTCCCAAAGATAGTACTAAAGGTGGCTAAATGTTCGTATTATATGCTAAGGGAAGATGGGCTCAACTACAGATTAGTTGTATTATTGGGGTTAAATAATAAATATATATAGCCTTTTTAAGAATCGATTCTCCACATACGTGCATGATCTATAGACATTCACAAAACCTATTCTGATCTACATATATTCTCCAAAATCACACCTTTCCACAATAATTCAAGAGGTTCCATGTTCACTTCTAGACTACGAGTCAGCTGTCCGTACCGTTTTTGTTTGCAACAAAAGCATCTGTTTCACAGCCCTTAGCAAATATTTATGTTCATCTCCCTCTGTTATCATTTGGAACTGAAACCTAGTTAGGCATATAGCATGAATAACCCTGTACTCAGGAACCAGGAGCAGTAGGAAAATCTATCAACAACGAATGGGGGGAATATATGACAAAAGCTTATCAACTAAGACTAAAAATATGATTTCGGCCTTTCAACAAGTATGATTTGCAGTTTTGCACCAAGGCACATTGCATTTATAAATTTCCTAAAATTGGATAAGTTCCAGTTTTGGAAAAAAGACTGTATTAGTCCCTAAACTACGACATTTGACACATTTTGGTCCCTCAACTCCAAAACCGAGTTAACATGGTACTCGAATTATCAAAACTAGACACAAATAGTCCCTTGACCAAGTCAACGGAGGTTTTGACCAGTCAAAGGTGGTTTGACCGAAATGCTGTTCGTATTTTATATAAAATATTTCATCCAAATAAAACTATATATTTGAGTTCTTTCCAGCTAATCACATATAAATTTTTCACATAAATTTTCTGAACTTTGCATAATTGTTTATTGTTTTGTGCTATTTTTATGACTACTAGGAAATGCTAGAAAGTTATAGAAATAGTATAACACGGTAAAAATATGGGAAAAAATTTGAACTCGTAAAATAAATAGAAACTCAAATATACAATATGTTTGTCTGGTTTGATGGTTCGAGGACCGAGTAAACTCGGTTTCAAGTTCAGAGACCAAAATAGGTCAAGTGACATTGTTCAGGACCAAAGCAGAAATTGTTCCTTTAGTTTTCTAGTTTACAAGTTCAAAAAGAAAAATAAGTATAACATGCACCAAGGCACATTGTACTTACAGATCTCATAAAATGGATAGGTTTAGTTTCTAATTTACAAGTTTAGATGGATTTCTCGCAGTCTAATTTTGAACAAATGTACTTCATGGGATCTAATAACAAACTGATATATTAATATCTGCTACAATCACTCCTTAGTGTTACATCTATGGGCACACATCTATTTAAATGGAGTTACCATCGCAAGAACATGCATACCACATTACCACTGGATCAAGACAGTAATATCCCAGATTGATATTAATGAGAAATCAGGTTTGATGGCTTCCAATATCAACATTTGTGACTCAGACCTCCTACCAATCATGAATAGACACATCAGTATATTGTTCCCTTTGTAAAAAAGAGAACACTCACTTAGCATTTATCGTTCGTTCATACAACTTTTATTTTATGATGCTTTAGCACCATCTATGGCAGTAGAGCAAGGTTATGTTGATGCTTCTCGGCTGCTGACTTGAGGAGGAATCAATTCGACGCGGAAGAGCAGCGGGCAGGACGTTATCAGTTGCAAATACTGTTTCCACTAAATCATGTTGGTTCACGATTCATGGAATGTCGATAAAGCTAATTAAACATCAACTTGCGAAGATCTATAAAATCTTTCCTATGAATGGATACTGATCTGGTGGAGGTGAAGTTCAGTCCACATTGTAGCTAAACGGCACTCAACTTTCTCAAAAAAGCAAAGGATTCCAAGGTCCAAATTCCAATTTAATTATGATTTGCAGAGATTGTTCCTTGCGTCCCCTAAGAATATTTTTCTCTGTTCCCTCAGAGGGAGCTCCAGTGCTGTGGCGCATCATCGCTTTATTTTTCATCTCACGCAGCCAAAATTCTGCGTAACTGCGGTCTTTTGTCAGCTACATATGCTAGTTCTAGTAATCGGAAAATGGAAACCGCATGAGGTAACATACCATGGAAGGTTGAGGTTTTGACAAAACGTGATTTATCTTAAAATGACAATGGCACAGCTAATCTCCATTTTTGTTGCATCCAAGCTCTAAAAACAATACTAAAACATCGTAATTCTATTCGTATAACTTCGTATAATGTATGCTATACGAAGTTATTACGTTTATTAAAGTCTGCTTTCCCCTTATCTCCTACGCTTGAAAAGGCTGCAAGAACCCTCTTAAAGTACGCGAAACAAGAAAGAAAGTGCGCCGGTTGGTTCATCTTTAATCTTCCTGATGCAGCCAGAGTTAAAAATGGCAGCTCAACTTTTGATGGGGATGGTGGCAGTGGCAAAGAAGAAGAAGAAGAAGAAGGCGCTTTTTTTGGTGGGATACCTGGATTGGAATAGCCTGAGCCTGTTTCCTTTGCATTCTCCACTCCTTGCGACCTTGCCCAGCCACCGGGCGCGGCCAGATCGCGCCGCCGTCGACCGGACCGGCGACCCCCCTCCCCTCGCGCGCCGTCGCGCCTCCATGAACCCTCCTCCTCCCCCTAGCCCTAGCTCTCACCGCCTCCACGACCGATGGGCGGAGACACCGCCCGAAGCGTCTCCTTCCTCGTTCTGCCCGCCTCGTCGCGAATCGCGAGGTAAAATTTTTTTTAGGTATTTATTTTTATTCTTCTACGTAAAATTGTATCTCGATTTCAATTTTAGACACAATAGACGCCGGTTGTTCGTTGAAATCACGTCCAGGTAGCAGTCGGATTTTGAAGAAACGATCGATTTGTATAACCCGAGCACGGAGGAGAGAGGTGTCGCTGGCTTCCTATCAAGCTTTAAAAGCTCGACAGAAGCCTGTCGCGCGATCAAAGCTCGACAGGAGCCTGTCGCTACATGAAAGCACGACAGAATAGTCGTGGCTCCAAAACGCGAGTAGTTATATTTTTGCATATTTGTGTGTATATGGGGTGGTATTATTACCTAAGGGTTTAGCTATGGGAATATAGATATAGAAGTTATTCTCCTTGTAAGGTAGATAAATAAGCTATCTCCGGTCTACTTTAAAGTCATGGAAAAGATGAAAAAAAAATTTAAGTAATAATCTATTTTTTGTTTAAGTTTTGAAGTCTCTAGGCATGAAACTATGTTTTTTTTAATTTTTTTCCTAGATTTTTAACCGGCTAGCTCCGCGGAAGATTGGACATGTGTAATAGAATATAAAATTAGATATTTAATTGAATGCATAAATTATTCCAAAGTATTGACATAGGAAAGATCGTCTTTAATTCTTACCATTAAACGTAATTAGAAAATATTAACTTTAAACCTTTACCGATTAAATTGAGAGCATTACAGTTGTTTGATTACTTCACGTTACATATTGGCAGAGGCATGAATTGTCAGGTCATGTTGGTAGAGTAAAGATTCATCACTGCACATAGACATGCCATGGTAATTATCGTAATGCCTCAGGTACAAGTTCACAACGGATAGGGACATAAACATGCCAGTAGCAGTACAAAGTTGACACAAAGATGGTACATACAAAATCACTGTCGCTGCTGATCTCTAGCCCCGCGGTGGCGCACCTGATCTCGAGAGTATGTGAGTAGGTCGCGTGGCCGAACTTCTTTCCAATGCCTCCCCATATCGACAGGTGTGGTGGAGTCATCAACCAAATAGTCATTGAGATCAAATGGCACGCTCTCGTGTGGTGCAAAGCTGTGAGAATCATCTGAAAAATAAAAAAGTTTAGAAATTATGTAACCACATGCAACTTGCAATGTCGTAATTAAATGTCATTATGTGCATACCATCATCGGAAGTATTGATACCCTCCTCGACACCCATATCGTAGGGCGGTGCAGCGTTAGTGCCGGCACCGTAGTAGGGCGGTGCAGCGCTAGTGCCGACACCGTAGTAGACAGGTACGCTGCTCTTGCCAGCACCGTAGTGCACCTGCCAAGGTGAAGGATCTCCGGTGGACCACTCGTCCCTTTGAGTGGGGACGTCAGCATACGCCGCTGCTGCTTGCTCCTATACCGTATTGGATGCCGACGGCACCACTGTTTGGTCCCACCCCGATCAAGATCCACTCCCGTAGGAGTGCCCCGGCTGCTGGTGCAACACTGTAGCAGAGGCCCCCTGTAGGAGTGCCGTGGCGCCTGATCCCACGCCGAAGTGGGGGGACCCCCATAGGAGTGCCGCGGGTGTTGATCCCATGCCGAAGTGGGGGGAGGTCTGTAGGGGGGAGGATTACGGGTGGGTGCTGGGGGGTAGCGACCCTCCGGCGGCGTACGTACCTTCCCAAGCCGGCACGTCAAGCTGGAGTGGAGGTGCAGGTACAAAGCCGTGACCTGGCTGCGACCGTCCGCCCCACGCTTTCTACACCCTGGACCTTCAATGTGGCTATCTTCAACCACTTTTAAACCTTCAAAGTTGCTGGACCTCCACTCCATAGGAACATGGCTCTCTTTGTCCGAGTTTTCATCCTCTTCCGATGCTTCTTCCTCCTCGGCGTCCTTGGCCTCCATCGCCTCCACTATACCACCCACCGTTTCACCTTCATCAGCAGCGCCCGTCGCCTCCATCCCTACCTCCTCCTCTCCCTCTGCTTCGTCCTCCATGTGTAACCCTTCAGTGTCGCCACCCTCCCCCCACCTTCTTCCGTGCCTCCATCCACATGCCCTCCCCTTCCTCCCATTGTCCCTCTGTGGCAGGCTGAGTATTGGGTATTTCGTAGCACTGAACAAGCAGTACTAACGGCCATCCGCGCTCGAATGTATATCGAAGATAATCGCTTCATGTTTTCGTTGAGTTGATCGGTATTAACTCCCCGTAGAACCCTTGCGGGGCACGACTTACTACTGCTTGAATAACTAACCGGAATCTCTCCGCCTCCAAATTGAACACCTTTAGCAACCATCTATAAATTCCATCATAAGACCTTTCCGACGCTTTTTTAATGCCACGTTGTACATGAGGAAAGTTTGATAAATCTGCTCCATTAGAACCAAGCATAATCTCGCCAGCACCATAATATATCTGAAAATATATTGTCTCTGCCATGTCACCTACATTGACCACATGACACATATTTCTCTCAGTTCAACGAATGAGCAGAAGTAGTAATTTTACAAATATTTTCACTATTTTTTGAACCATTCCATAAAATTATTCAATCTACAATCGGTCCAACTAAACCATAAATAACCAAATATTTAATCTACAATCGTCACTCCTACTGGTTCCAAAACAATGCTAATCCATATGGCTACCATTATGCCTAACCTATTTGGCACCGGTGGTTTTTCAAGGACGGTGTTCAAACATGCGCTCCGTTCAAATATTTTCTTCCACATTCAGCACTTACAAACAGACTATCAAGTTTTCAACGTTTCATTCATTCAAAGTTTAACAAAATTTCATATAGAATCAAATTTAGCCGGTCAAAAGTTCACAAACTCTTACCAATATACTCTTCAATCAATATATATCACTAAAACTAACTAATACCTACTAATTTTTAACAAGAATTAGGAAGAGAGGTTACCTCAAAATCTCCTGCGGAGTCGCCCCCCGTCGCCTCTCTCAGTCCTGCGTGAGTGAGAGTGAGAGAGAGAGTGAAAGTGAGTTGGACCCGTGCTATGGTGGGCAATAATGTTGGCCGGTCGCACTTTCAGCCCGCAAGAGGGCCTGTCGTGCTCTCAAGGCGCGACCGGCTCTGTCGCCTGCCACCTTTCCCT
Organism: Raddia distichophylla; assembly: GCA_005191435.1. NCBI lineage: Eukaryota > Viridiplantae > Streptophyta > Magnoliopsida > Poales > Poaceae > Raddia > Raddia distichophylla. The sequence continues at coordinate 604,994 of SPJY01025686.1, read as the reverse complement.
GCTCGCGATCCCGCTCGAGGGAATCAGATTCCCTGCCCCCAGTCGCGCTTTGGTTCCACGATAGGTTGTTATCGGGTTTTGAATTTTTGAAACGACGCGACGCGGCGGCAGCCCACCTGCAGGTGGGCCCTGTCGTGCTTTCAAATTTCGACTGGACGCGATCGCGAATTCGTTGCTCGACAGCCGCCTATTTCCGTCTAAATTCCAAATCGGGATACAAATTTGCATAAAAGAATAAAAATAAATAAAAAATTCGAATCGCGATCGGCAGCAGCAGCACTATTTGGGCCCGTGATGGGCCGCGTCCAAGTGGAGACACAATGGGCTCGGTCCAGTATTATTGGGCTTTAGGACTTTACTGCTTACAAATGCCAACTCCCTAACGGCCGTCACCACTGCCCATTATGGGCCGCCTCACCCGGCGACCCGGCCCAAATTTTCCGGACCGGCGGAAAGTTGAAGTTACCGCTGTTATCTTAAAAATCGATCGAATATATAAAAAAAAGATTGATACCCATGGAAGCTGCATGCATGCCTTTATTCTTTTATTATTCGGAACCCATATACCATATAGTATATTTTACCATACATACTCTCACATCACACAAACAAGCATACATGCATGCACGCACGCATGCAGGACAGCATCGCTGCTTCGATTCAAGCAGCAGACATATCCATGATAGTATATCATAGTACATTACCACCAGCACATAGAAGCTAAGCGACACTGATCAGGCCTTGAAGCTGGTGCCCTTAGCCGCCTCGAGGGAGTGCTTCCTCGAGAGCTTCACCACCTTCTTCTCCCCGGCGATGAAGTACGCCATGCCAGCAGCTGCATGCAAGAATATCAAGCAGCTGTCTCACATGCATGCATGCACATTGTTTCTCTAGTGATCGATCGATATATTTAAGCTAGAAATTAGCATCAAACGATGTGATCAAGGGGGATAAGGAAACTAGCTAGAAGTTGGGGAGCTAATTACCGTAGGAGATGATCACTGTCTGGGCGACTGGGTTGCCCAGGTTGGCCCTAGCCCACTTCGACATCCGAACACTGGCAAACTGTAATGAACAGTTAGCTAATTCATTCAGCTGAATACAAGTATGGATCACTGTGCGACATGCAGTTTCCGACGAAAGATTGGATCTTGGATGCTATGCGATGCCATGGTGCATGCTAGCTAGTTTGTTGCACTCACGGTGGGGATCGCCGTGCAGACGGCAGTGGCAGCCGCCGCCTTCAGCCCGGCGATCGCCGCCTCTGCAGAGCTCATCCGTGCGCGAATGGGGATCGAACAACACCACGTTAATCATCACCATTCGATTGATAACTAAGATCTTAACTGAGATGTTCAGGTTAAATGATCATTCTATGAAGTACGTATGAACAGATTGATCGATTTAATTCACTGACCATGCGAGCATTGCTTGGCCCTGGCGAGCCTCAGCTCGAGCTCGGAACGGGGAGCCTCCTTAGGCATCTCGATCGAAACAAACGAACAGCACGCAAATACAGCTTCTTTGTCCTGATCGAAACTGACGGATCAATTAACCAGAAGCGGGTCTGATGAGCTCTGCCTCTGTCTGTGTGCAAGACGGCCAAGGGATTCGCCACCAATTTATAGGGCCAAAAAGATCCTAGCAGATCAGGAACCCCGTGGAGCAGCAGCAGCAGAAGCTCTGGCGTGCGGGTGATCTCCCACGGCCGGAGCCGACGGCGAAAGCTGCCGCGCGGGCGTCGCCATGCGGGGGAGCACTGCCGGTTTTGCGGCGCCGCGGCGGCGGCGGCGGCGGCGGGAAGGACGAGACTGTGTGCTCATGCGGTCAGATAAGATGGCATGGACGACCCACCCTTGCGTGCTACATGCTCTTCGTCGCCATCCGGAGGCGGCGACGATCGATCTCGCCGGCTTTTGGTTGTGTGCACGCTTGCGCATCGATCGAGTGTGCTCTACGGCTGATCACTCGATTCAGGGCTTATCTTCTTTAATTTTGTGTGCTTGGAACTGATCGTGGATTGCAGTTAAAGTTGCTAATTAGCATTCGTCGGGCAGAAAGATGTACAGGGGAAAAGAAACCTCTTTATATATACTGACCTGTGGGCCGAAAGCTAGGGCGCACATGTTTGTGAATTGTGAATTGTGAATTATGCACTAGAGGACGACCTGACAAAAATCGGTTGGATACATGGCAATGGCATGAATGAACGATGAAGGTGGAACAGTTAAGCATATGATAACTGTGGGTTTTACATCGTAATTTTACACCATGCAAAGAGAGATGACTTTTTACCTAACATAGAGATGCTTAAATTAATATGATCGAAGTAAAAAGGTTATAAAATAGTATAGGGGAATCTATCATCTTGAAATGTAGTTGGATGAACAAAATCTACATCAATGTAGGCCTAGCTAAATCACTAGGGGAAGTTGGCTATTTTAGTACCAGTTGGGCCTGCAAGGCCGGCCCAACAATAGGCCCACTAACAAGCAACTAGGGCAACACATCCATCTCTCTCCAGCCGCCAACTGTTGATCCTCCTCCTCCTTCCTCTCCTCCCCCCGCTTGTCCATAGGATGGGGTGGCTGGGCCACACATGGCAGCCACGCCCATGCATGGTGTGAAGGTGGGGGTTGTTGTCCGTCGGCTAAGAACGGTGGTAGCTTGAGTAGGTAGCGGTGGACACCATATCTTTTTCCTTCTAATCCCTGGCACTACTGTGACTAGTTCTGCGTTAGCATCATCCACTCCTACCTAGGCATTAAGCCTACCTGCCATCCAACAATCCCCAAAATGGGGGCAGTCGTAGTGAGTCTTGATGCCACCCAGAGGTGAACAATAATTTAACCATAATAGTATATGACATCAATGGTGAAAAAGATTTATGTACATGAACACAGGTGATTATAGCGAAATTAAAGAAATTCATTTGCTCCTTAAGCCAATTCTAGGCCTTGTTTGAAACACAGGAACTTCACCAGAATTCACAGAAATTTCATATGAAACGATTCAATTCCTGCTATAATCAGGAAAAATTCCCGTGTTCCAAACAGTGCCTTAATTGACTAATCATATAATACCATACATGGATCATCCTAGATCCCTACAAGTTCTTTGGTGGGTAAGATGACTAATTTAGCTAGGCTCTTGAGTCGGTAGCAAAGGGCGGCCAAGAAAGAGGAAAACAATAGAGAGGATGGCTATAATATTGTCTATGGTGCAGATATACATGGAAGAAGAAGGGAGGGAGGGAAGGGAGGGAGGGGAAAGAAGTGAGTGGGGTTTGAGCTGGTGTGAGGCGCTTCGTGGGTGTCCACGCTTTATATAGATGAGATAGGTAGCGGCAAACGCGTGAATAACGCGTCATGACAATGTGAGCTGGAGCGGAACCATGGAGCTTAGTTCCATCTGGCCAGGGTCATACCTCCCCAGTCCCACCCGCCACTAGTTTTTAATAAGCGCAAAGAAATATGGTACTTGGTAAAATTATTTACAGTCATCTTGAAGTTCACGTAGGCCAGAATATGACTAACCCTGAAATAAATTAATCTATATCACTGCATGGAAATTGTAGAGGCAAATCAATGACTTAGATATGTGCGGGTATAGACTTGAGACTAATTGGCTAAAGGACACATTTGGTGTGATTGTGTGTATCACATTCCTGTACAGGACGTTGTATAACTACTTCACAAAATTATGTATGTGACATTTATATTTATTCCTTTTTTTCTTACATTAACTGGCATGCGTTGCATATCTTCTATCTTTTTTAACAGAAGATCCACTATCTATGGTAAAAACACTTGCTATGTAATGTGTGCCTCCACGTACAATATCCATGTTGGGAAATTATTTACTTTTACATAGAAGAGTGTATTTTGCGTCCTGGGCTTAAGTATAACAAGCATGGTTTTATTTTTGTATGCATGGCTAGATTTGTCTCAATCATTCAATTTGACAAGAACTCTTATTTCTATTATTTTCTATTACAAAATTATGCTTTTGTAGCGGATGTAAACTCTTTTTTTAATTTAACATGGACACTTATTTCTATTACTTTTTATTCTGGATTTCTATATTGTATTTTTTGTGGCTGATATAAGCTCTTTTTAAATCTAGCATGAAGTTTTATTTCTTTTTTATTACAAAATTATATTTTTATTGTAATTCATATACAATCTTTATGTTAATCTAATCCGTTATAATCAGACTCACAACAATCAATGATATAGATTTTTCTTTTTCTTTCCGATTAATGTGAGAATTTCTAGGTTTTTACAACTAACGTGGTGGCTCTATTGACCTGTTTTAATTTGATTATAAACTAGATAGTTGCTTCGTCTAGAACTGTAGATAACCCTTGGCATTGGAAGCCTAGCATTTTGCCCACTTGAAGTTTTTTTAATTGTTCAAATAATTCACTAGAAGGCAGTTTTGAAGGTGGTTTTAAGAAAATATTAGGATGGATTTTGTTGGGTGGATTTATTTTTGTCAGTCTAGGAAACACTAAATTGACAAGAAAAAGATAATTTTCACCGCCAGGTGCTCAACCAACCAAAATAGATGGTATAACTCGGCCATGTTCCAAAAAATATTTTTCCCAACTATTTTTGTTGGTCAAACTGACGAAAAACTGTTTTCAAAAATTAAATTTGAAAAAAGGCTCGCGGGGGCAAACAACTGGTGTAATCGCATTTAGAAGAAGTTGAGGCCCAGACTCAGGTTTGTCATCCAAGCTAATAAAATTACGGAAAGGCTTTAGGCCGGACGGCCGGCGCGTCTGAACGCGCGCGAGCGACCGCATGGCTCGTGCCTGGCAAGCCACCTTGCGTGGGGGACTATGCCATCTGCACCCAGCATGCAAGGTACAATGGGGGCAATTAGCAAGGTGGGTCCCACAAGCATTTTTTCCTTTCGATATCCATAAATTTTGACTGGGTGCTCTAATCCACAAACCATTTGCACCAACGTGTTTCTCATATTTTTACCAACAAAACAAGATGTTTGTTGCCATATAAATCTTCAAACTTACCTGGTGAAATTTGGGTTTCGTCTACTGAAACCTGGGTTTCATACTCGTTAAACTTTGCCGAACTGTCAAGTTTCATCAAGTTTCAACAGGTTTCATCCAAGTTTCAACAAGTTTCATCCAAGTTTCTTCAAGGTCAATTCAAATTTCAACAGGTTTCATCCAAGTTTCCTCAGGTTACATCAAAGTTTCATCCAAGTTTCATCAGATTTTATCAGCACACAGTCAAGCTTCATCAGCGCACACGGCCAAGTTTCTCTAGTATACATGTAAGTTTCATAAGTGCCTTCTCCTAGTTTAACATAAAAAAGTAAAAAGTGAAAAAAAATCAAAAATTTTTAAAAGTATTTAAAATGAGTTGCTCTCGATTTTAGAAGAATTATGAAATTTATTCCACGCATTTTGAACACTGTTTGAATTTTATACAAAAATCAGAAGTTTAATTGAAAAGTTGATCAACTGTACGACTAACAAGCACTCGCATATGATCACGCGGGAGCGCTGGGCGCGTTGGATGCGCACGGTGCCAGCGATCGGACGGACGACGCTGGTCCGAAACTGGCACGTCCGTCCCAACGTCCGACGCCTGGCGCTCGCCATAAAATTATGACATATGTTAAACCCATCTAGAGCCATAGACCTAATTTCGTCTGACCGTCTGACAAAAATAATTAAATAAATCAGCTACTAGCTACCCGATGAAATTAGCACACTTATTAGACCCACGTGGCATCGACATCGTGGGCTCAGTTTCATCGGCCTAGCAGACCTTGGCCCGGCCCGCTCGACTGGTCTGCAAACCCTAGCTACGAGCTCCCTGCCATTGATGCTAATATTTGATCATTCATACTTATTATAAGTGATCATTTATGCTTGTAACAGATGAAAATGACTATATATTCTAAGATTTTATTTATTATGCTTCTAATGGTTCAGAATGCTCATCTGCTAACTTAGGGACAACTATAAATATTCCTGCATTTTAGCCGCCTCCTTGAGGTAAGCTGCTACTGCTTTTTTCTTCAATGCCTCCGCAAGTGGTATTTCATTTCATTTTTTTTTCTTTTGATGGTATTTAATTGAATGAAAAACTTCTAAAACATCGATCCGCACGAATTCCACACACTATATATAGGAAGTTGAACTTATTCGTGTACTAGTGCAATAAACTTGTGGTGCCATAACGTCGATTTCTGTAAGGAAAAATATATCTTTTTTATTGATGAACAAAAATGTTTTATAGACTTGGGGTGCTTGTCCGTCTATTTTGTCCGCAAACCAATGAAAGTAGCTACTACTTTTATCGGTGCTTAGGTTATCTTCCTCGGTTCCTGTCCAAAATCAATCAATGTTATATTACAAGGCGCAAACGGGCTGCTTTCTGGTGCGTCCACGTCGCCCCCTTGCCCTCCCGTCGCCACGTCGTCCGGTAATCTCTAGCCATCCGATTGCTTCGTCCAGCAAGATCCGACCGTTCATGCGAAATTAATCTTTAAAAACAAAAAAACAGTAAACCACATGCCAGCGCGGGTCGTTCGAGCCTTCGCTCCGCAGGCCACGGTTCGATGCCTGCTCCAGTCATGACCTCCAATTTTTTTTCCCACGCTTGCGCAGCGTTTGGCGTACCAGCAGTGCGCTGCCTTCGCTAGTAACATACATCCTATGCGTGAAGTTTACACAAACCAACCCAAAATTGAATATGAACAAAATCCAAGGTTACAAAACAACAAAAGGGCATAGGGCTGAACGAAGGGCATGCCCGGGTTCGGACGGGTTTGGGTCGGGTTTTTCAAAACGCGGCCAAAAAATTAGCTGGCCCAAGCCCGACCCGACCCGTGCACCGGGTCAAAAATCCAGACCCAAACTCAAAAACCCGAACCCGCACGACTGATTTCATAATATTTTTTTGGATTCAAAGCGGCCCGACCTAACGGTCAGACTTCAAATCAAGGCCCAATCCGACCTGACGCATTGATCGGATACGTCGGATCATGCTACCTATGAGCAGGTGAGGTCTACCCCTAAGGTTTGGAAGCTAGCCGGCCAGCCAAGCTGGAGCGAACAAACTCACGCACGCAGCCGCGGCAGGATGCAAGGAAAGTGAAACGATCCATCCCGGGAAGCACGCAGTACTGGGGATGGCTGGAGCGCGCGCCCGGGGGAGGCGCTTTGTGCGTCAGCGCCACCCGGCCTCGGGGAAGAAGACGGAGCTGGCGCCGCATGGCCATGCATGCCCGTCGCGCGGAGCCAGAGGAGACGAAGGATCACGCGGAGCCCCGGTGCCAAATTAAAGCTAGCGCAACCGGACACCGGCCGTGATGCGCGCGCACTGCCTTGCCACTCGCCACTGTCACGCTCCCGTCAGACCCGGCTGCTCTCGCCGCTGTCACGCACGCTAGAGGGAGAAGACCACTAACGATTGATAGTTTTACCTAGACTACAGTAGCGGGAAAGAGACGAGCTCCGGAACGAGCACCTTGTCTGTCGCAGCAAAGTTGCCTTGAGAGCATTTGTAGCCGTCACTCCAAGACACTGTACCTTTGGGTGGAGAGAAGAAAAATTTTAGAGTGCAGTGTAAAATACGAAGAAAATTTAGAAGTAAGGATAAAGGGTATAGCTAATAATGAAATAGAGGATCACATATGGATGCTCTGATGCGGTAGGGAACGTGGTGATTAGGGAGGGCTAAGTGGTCCATAAGGAGTGGATGGTGAGAAGGGATGTGGTTCTTGTGGTGGGGAGGGGTTGGTAGGGAAGCATCCAGGAGAGGGTGGCGGTTAGGGGTGAAAACAGTTTTGGTATGATCGGAAAGTAGACCATGTTGTATACTACAATAATTTATGTTTAAGTATATGGTCGGGTATGGTAGCTCAAAATCAGATTAGATACGGTTACAAATATTCGCAGTAGAATAGAAAGCGAGTATCAAATATCATACGGTCGGATAAAAATTGATTATCGGATACTTAGTCAGGTCATAACGTAAATTTTACAGGATTCAACCAAGTGATAAAAATAAACTAACACATAATTAATCCAATGCATGTAGAGTCCAATGAATGGACATACACCAACATTAAGTCCAATTAACATAATTCACGGTGGTGGGGCGGCGCACGGAGGCGTGCCTGAGCGGGGCAGTGCTCGGAGGTGCGACCACGCGGGGGCGGTGCTCGGCACATGGGGTAGCGACTAGCGGGAGTCTTTCCTCTCTCGTGTGTCCTCTACCCCTAGGGTTTTCAAAATTTTTTGGGTGGCGACGTTGTGGGACTCAGTCTGAGTGTTTGAGTATTGCAGTTGTAGGTTAGTGGACCGGTGTTGCCTAATTGGCTATCGGGTACCTGAATTTTTCAAACCACTGGGTACCCGAATCTAAACTGAATCCATCGAATAGCTCGCATACTATATCCAATCTGAACCCATAAAAAATCAAGTATTACTCGAAGCCGAATGGGAACCCGGCGGTTAACATAAACCTCTACCCGTTTTCATTGGCCTGGCCGAGTACCCGTCGGGTAAGGGTAGTACCCGACTCGTTTTCACCCCTAAAGGTGGTGGTGGGAGTGTCAACGATTAGGATCTACACATTTTTAGTCGGACTTACTTCTAAATTGAGGGACCAAAGATCCACTTTCTATCACAATCACTATTTTCAAGTCGAAGAAGAGACCTTGGCATTAGATGAAAAGTAGAGTCATTAGAGGCGAAGTGTGATATGAGTGTGAGGGAAAGGAGCAAGGGTAGGAGAGCCATTTAGCTTCACCTGACGTCTATGCAATTTTCACAAATTTGTAACAACCTTCTTGTTAAATCACGTCTTGTGGTATATATAATTGCAGTGGCATCTATTCAACTTCAATCAGCCTGAAAACAGTACCGTCGAACCTGAGCAGGACAGCGACGAGTGAATCGCCGCGGCTTGTTACTGTCAAACCTGAAAACAGTAGTGTCACCAACGTCGATCGAAACCTGTGGACTCCACTACGCCCAAGCTGCAGACCTGCAGCCTCAGCCTGCCATAGGGCAGGATGCTGGAGCTCTTGTGTAAATTAAAGGCGAAATGAACGGTGGATACTGGTCCGTGCCAAATTACTTTTACTATGGGGCGCTGCGCTGAAATCAAACTTTGGTTTTAAGGTCGCGCCCTCGTTGGTATGAGCTGAAACAAGCGGAAGACTGTAACAAAAAGTTGTGAACTCAAGGTTTAAGAAATACCACTCAAGGTTTTGCAAAAATGTCTACAAAATACTAAAATATTTGATTTATAAAAAAGTAACAATTTTTCAACGATGACTTCTAATTTTAATTTAAACTAAGAAGAACAATGTCTATATCTACTAAAACAAACTTTTACTAACCAATGACTTCAAAAATTGATCGAAGCCAAATTTGCGAATATTTATCTCATAAATTCGCGATAAGTGATAAATGGTGCCAAAAATCAAAGCAGTAAGAAAGATAATCAAATCATTTAAGTAAATAATTGCATAGAACAGGTCAGCGTGGTACTGGTAACCGGGCACACTTTCCCGTAAAAGTGTACTAGCTTCATCTATTTTTCGGTGGAATTAGGACTTCGCTACAAATTGGATATTTTTTTATAACCATCGAACACGGTTGCAGTACATTATAACAAATGTTGTAGTGCGTTAAATCAAATGTTATAATTTTTTAAATCAAAAGTGTATCAAATATTTTAATATAATATTTAATTTAACATACCGTAATATTTAATTTAACATGCTGCAACAACAGCGTTTGATTTTTTTCTTTAACAGCGAGCGGACGTTCGATTTATAGCAGTGCCGGTGGAATTAATGTGCTCTGCCATGATTTTGAGTTGCAGCAGTAATTTTCAGGCATCAGTATGTCTGATCAGCTCTCATCTGTAAAGTTAATTTGCTTATCATGTACGTAGTTTCACATATACACTTTCCCATATATACGGCAGTACGTCACTGTCACGCATTGCATGGTGATTGATTGAATATCTAAAGAATAGAGCGTACGTACAGTTGTACAATCGTTTGGTCCATTGTTCAAAGAAGCAGCAACCAGTAGCCACAGAAACTATGCGCAACTACAAATACCAGATTACTAGTGGTATAAAATATGCCAAAACCATCAGCAAATTGAGGCAAAATAAGCCTGAGAAGCTGGAAGCTGACCCGTGAGGACTGAGGAGTTGATTAGTACTAGCTCGTAAACAATGACCGACCAATAGGCTAACTATAACGGCAAGAGTGTGACGATGGTCGATCAACTTGATTTCCAGACCCCTCTCGTCGATCGTATGTTTTCTCTTCAGTTCACTACACTATAGCTACGCCAGTTTTGATAGCCATATTTTATATTAGTATGTTCAATGTTGTACAGAGTGGTCGAATTTAGTTCCAATCTTTGTGAATCAAGCACGCGAAATACATCTGTGACAGGCACATGATTATCACTTCTTCTGAAACTTCGTTATAGAAATAGTACTACTTATCATATAAATAGCAGTACAAGGGATATCTTTTTCAGATATATGAATTTGGATGGCCAGGTAGATTATACTGCTCTACATAAGCAGGTATAATCAACAACAACTGATATGCAGGGCCTTAATTACTTAATTACTCCTAGCTATCTAGCTTAATTATTGCAGCACACACCGAGGTTACAGTGGTGACCAAACTGATTAGACACAGCAAGCAGGCACCATTACATGCATGCCTCAACTGATTCAAGCCATTCAGGGCCTGAAGAATGCGGGGTGGTGACGGAGAGGAGCAGGGGCGCCCTGGAAGGAGGTGTTCTTCAGGTGGTCGGGAGCGGCGTCAAAGGAGTGCTTCCTGGCCAGCGACAGGATCGTCTTGTCCGCCGCGATGAAGTAAGCCATGCCCGCCACTGCACGCAGCATCAGCATCTCACAGATCGTTCAAGCATCCATGTGTAAACCAAGCAGCAGTATAGCTAGGCATGTACCTGTGCAGATGATGAGGGCCTGGCCAGTGGGGTTGATGTTGGCCTTCGCCCATGGCAGCATCCTCACGCTCGCAAGCTGAACCAGCGAAGCAAGAGTGCAAGACCCAGGGTAAACAGCAAGAACACTGACCATGCTTCGTAGCTCCCGAGGAAAACAGAGATAGAAACAACTGACCGTGGGAACTGCAGTGGCGATGGTTGCCACCGCCGCCGCCTTGGCCCCTGCAAGCGTCGCCTCTGCACGCACGAAGGCACGCACAAGTGCATCAAGAACCATGCAGGAACAATATAGGCGTATAGCAAGCGCAGCACTGCAGCTGTGCAGGTTATGCAGTACTAGTGCAAGTGCATGTAGTTTACCTCGGGAGCAGCGCTTGGCGAGGGCCAGCTTCTGCTCAAGCGACGCACGGGTCACCGTCGACATCTTGAAAGCGATGCGAGTACTGAGTAGGTTCTTTCTGACGGAGCTCGAGAAGACAGGGAGAGCGATGGAGCAGACTAAGCAGAGCGAGAGCTGGTTGGTTGGGGATGGATGAACTTACTGATCTGCAAGAGGCAGAGGAGAAGCTGTGAATTTATAGGCAGCGGCAGGAGGCATACGGATTGGCGAAGCGGCGGGCGGCGGCGGCGGACGTGGTTTCGCGCGGAACCCATGTGTGGCCGGCAGATCGCCGGGAGGATGGGTAACCACTAACCAGGTAGGTGCACTTCACCTCCTCGATCTGATGTGCTCCTCTCTCTATCCAATTATTCCACTCACTCGCCACTCTCCACAGGGGTTTTCCTTTATTTTCTGTGCATGGAAAATTCAGGAAAGGTCGGTTTCCTGTCTAATTTTTAAATTTTAACTTTGATTGCCCGCGCCCCCGCGCGTTTGCGTAGATAGTTCTATATCGATCCTTTAATTTGGCATGATTTGTTATTTTTATTATTTTTAATTTTAAGTGTGTATTTTTTATTGTAGAAGATATGGGCTCTTTATTTTAATATGACATGTACTCTTATTTCAATTTTAAATTTTATTTTTTTATTAGAACTGATATGGAATCTTGACTCTTATCTTTATTATTTTTTTATTTTGAATCCCTATTTTTAAAAAAATTTATGGTGTTATAATTTGTCCTCGCTAAAATCAATAGCGTGGATCTTTGTTTTTTTTTCTTGACTTATGAGATATTTTCTTCAATTTATGTTGTGGCATCGTTGGTTCCTATTTTAATTAATAGATTTAGAAGAAAAGATCGGAGAAAATGAATCCATGAGGCTTACTCCTCTAGAGCACAAACTAATTACCGCCATGCCGTGTTAACGTTTTTGAAACATGATAATTGAAATAAGGTCGTGACCTCTACGCCGTGAGATGTACGCGGCCAAAATACAGGCACACCGATCACACCAATCAGTAAAAAGATGAGTTCACAACGTGGTACAAGTTTCAAAGTAAATGCAAACTAAAATAACGATGGAAAAAACATTAATTGTTTCAAAGTTTATTATAGAATTTCCATCCATAATTGACGAAGAAGGAAATGGTTGTGACTTTTAACACTAGGCAAAATTTGAGCTTTATCAATAATACCTTTGAATTAATCTTCCGTGACGCAACCAATATACTTCCCTAAAAACAACATATAAAAAGTGATGTTCTTCTATTTATAAAAAAAATACATTTCGACACAACCACACTGTCCAGAACAAAAGTAGCTGCGCCAAGCAGCCAACTAAAATAAACTTACAATTTCTAGACCGCATGACCGAAACCAGTTAGAATTGTGTGCGTCCCCGATCAAGACACATGCTCATTAGAGATAATCTTAATTAGAGATCGCGTGGACAAAGGAGTCCAACATCTATCCCACCATTATTGAAATCATTTTTTAACCGAATTAGAAAATAACGGGGAGGGACGGTGGCACCGAGGAAACTAATTTACACAAAATTAGAAGAAAAAAAACAGCCACCACAAATCGGACGTTCGATGTGGGACTTTTCATCGGATGCATGACAAAAACATGGAACCTTGGAAAAATAACCGCGGAACCTTAAGAAATATATTGATGAATCTTGAAAAAAAATGTATGAAATATTTGCGGACCGAATGAACCTTAAGGAAAAAACAGGTGGAACCTGAAAAGCTACTAATGAACCTTGAAAAACGACTAATGAAACTTGGATGTACCGATGAACTTTGAGAGAGGATGAACCTCGCGATGTGTATGTGCCGATGAACTTCGAGAATGGGTATGTGACACAGGCAACTGCAGGAGTCACACGCAATCGCGCAAGAGCATCACTACTCGGAGTTCTAAATACACATTTTAACTACACATTCTATTCGTCTTTCTAAATTTCCTTTATATTTCATACCACGCGTATAAAATCCTTTCACTCCAACAGAATACTCTATCCTACGTATTCTATTTTATAGTTTTTTTTAGGATGCTCAAAGGTCCTGGGCCGGGCCGCGCGGCCGTGTCCAATACATTGGGATTTTGCGAAAACAAAAACCATACCCGCCAAACCAGTCGCCCCTCGCCAATTCGCCATGGTCGGTCGCAAACGGCCGGTGCATGGGGCTCTGCCAACCTACAATTTTCTCTATATGCGCTGTACTTGCTAGTCTACTGCTCCGTACTACTAATAAAAACCAGGGAAACAGAAGGAATCCATGAACAGAGAGAGCATGGAGGACACATGTCAACGGGTGATGCATGCGCCAGGCCTGAAAGTGCAAGTGTACGGTTGAATTCTCGCTTATTTTACTCTTTCATTCATAAAAAAAAAATCGCTGGTTAATTTTACTTTTTCATAAGAAGAAGAAGAAACGCTGGCTACAAGTTAAAGTGTTTTCAGATCGCTGCCTCCGCTGATTTGTGTGATTGCACGCTGAGGCGGTAACCGAGGTTGGCCACCTACACCGGGCATGGGAAAGGGTCAAGTGCATTCACAGCATGCAGATCGCTGCCCTTTGCCCCCAGTTTTGGCCTTTGGGGGCGGAATCTGTGTGGAGCCGCTCCCAGTTTTCCGCTGATCACCGAGACACCGACGCCGACGCCCTCACGCCCGTGTACCGGGGCGTGCTCCATCCATGATGCGTTCCACTCCATCACCCGGGCCTGGGCGTCTCTCGTCTCGTCTCTGGACAGCGCAGTGCCCCCCGTGCCTTTCGGGGCCTGTATTACATTACAGATACTTCAGAAAATGTTTTAGACCTCAAAAAATACATTAACTTTAACGATCAACCCTAAGACGCGCGCGCACACATATATATAACTAAACTAACATGTCCGTTTATTGCCCCTAAAACATAGTGAAACCAAATATAGGGCTTGACAATTGTTTCTCTCATAGGCCCAAACTATTTTAAGGCTTTTTGTTAAGATAGGATCCATTATTGAAGTTGATTTTTTTAAAAAAATTATAAAATATAGAGACAACAACCATAAAGAGTTTCTGTTGGAGATGCTCTTATGTATCGTGAGTCATGTTCAACCATCGGACTAACGACTGTGATGACTTGGTATGTCGATTTTTACAAATAACAAAATATCTTCGTAAGCTACTAAGCTTTAGCTATTTTTACGATCTTATTATTTTTGCTCCAAATTTCAATTGTTCAGTATACATTGTTATAGTTTGTATATACGGTTCTCTATCAATTTAGTTCTATTTTAATTTAGAGTAAAATATTTAAGCCTTGCCAAGAAGCCATAAAAAGGGTAGCCTAGCATACGGCAAAGAGGAGGACCAAAAGAAAAAAAGCCCTGAGATCCACGAGCAACGGCAAGCATACAAGTGGCTTGTCACTATCATTCTTATTCTGCATTTAATTGCTTCCGTTTTATTATTTTAGTTGATATGATGTTTTTCTCATAATAAGATAATTTTTTTAATAATTTATATTGTTGATGACCCTGTAATAATAGACTAATGACTGATACAGGCTTGTTTCATTCTAACAGACTAATAGTTGATCAGTTCTCATCTGTAAAGTTAATTTGCTTATCATGTAAGTACGCAGTCTCACATATATAGTAGTCACTGTCACGCATCGCCTGATTGACGGAGTTACTTAAGAACAGAGCGCTTTGTAAGATTGTTCAAGGAAGCAGCTGCCATAGAGTGTACGTAGTGATAGTATAAAATATAGCAAGTATACCGGGTAGAGTGTGATGGTCAGCTTGTTCAGACTCGTATGTTCTCTCTTGCTTATCTATGCTACACCTTTCCCAGCTTCACCGATTTTTCATAACCAGATTTTATTAAAAAATTGTACAAAGTAGTTGAACCTTACTCATTATTTTGAAAATTAGTAGTTGTCATTTCTGTCCTTAAATTTTAGTGAATCTTACTCATAATTTTAAAATTTACCTTTTCGGCCTCTTAAACTTGTATCCGTTTGCAAACAGGATGTGTCATTAAATGTTGTGATGGTGTTAGTTTTTTTGTTAAATGCTTATATGGTGGACATGTCTAGCCCTTTTTAATTTCTTTTATAAATGCAAAATTGTTTTGTGGAAAACTCAAAAACAAACTTTCAATGAAAATACAATTTTGAAATATTTGAAATTAAAACTTTACTTTCAAATTTTGAAACGTGTAATTCATATTGAATTTTTTTGAATTTTTAAAACTGAAGATTTAAATTTGGATTGTAGAACATTTAAGGTATGAAAATACCAGAAATTTAAAATTGAATATTATAAACCTCAAATTCAAAATTTAGTTCCAAAATTGAAGTGTGAACTCATAAAAATGAAAGATTAAAATTTTAAATTTTAAAACAAATTTAAGTTTGAATGTCAAAAGTCTAAAATTTTTCAGGTTACATTTTTAAATAAATTGATGCTGATTTTTTCAAAAATAGGGGAGGAAGGTGATGCGGATGCCATTTTATTATAAAAAGGTGTTCATGACAACCTCATAATTAAGCATATAACGAAAAATTATTGGCCAACCCAGTTTTTAGCTATATAACTAACGTTTTTGAGGTCACGGTGCAAACACATACAAGTTGAAAAGGACTATGATGCAAGCCGATACAAGTTAAAGAAAAAAAAGTAAATTAGTTTAGCGGACTAAACGAAACTTTCCTATGAATTTAGTGAGTGGAAGTGTACTTCTCTGTTGATTTTTTTTTTCCTCATCTTTGTGAATGAAGCATAGGAACCCTGAAACAAGAGTACATTTGTGACGACTGACAAGTAAGCTTTCCCTTGTTCTGAAACTTCATTACTGCAATAGTACTAGTGGTCATATAAATAGCCGTTAAGGGGATACATCATTTTCCGAAATACGAGTTTACAGAAGGTGGCCAGGTAAGAGTATGCTACTTTACAGAAGGCGCTACCAACTAACAGCTCGATCTGCAGGGGTGTACGCGCGTACGTAGGTACAAGCTTATTGCTGCAGCATACACTTCTGGTAGTGATTTGTAACTAACTAGAGTAGAGTAGTGATTCAGGCCTTCAGGGTCTGAAGAATGCGGGGTGGGGGCGGAGAGGAGCAGGGGAGCCCTGGAAGGAGGTGTTCTTGAGGTGGTCGGGGGCGGCGTCGAAGGAGTGCTTCCTGGCCAGCGACAGGATCGTCTTGTCCGCCGCGATGAAGTACGCCATGCCCGCCACTGCACGCAGCATCAGCATCTCACAGATCGTTCGAGCATCCATGCGCAAACCAAGCAGCAGTATAGCTAGGCATGTACCTGTGCAGATGATGAGTGCCTGGCCTGTGGGATTGATGTTGGCCTTCGCCCATGGCAGCATCCTCACGCTCGCAAGCTGAACCCAAGAGACACAAGGATATATACACGAATCATTCGATCAGAACACCAGCATGCATCCATGCTTTGCACTATACAAGCAGAAAGAAAAGAGGAGGCAGAGAGATCACTGACGGTGGGAACTGCGGCGGCGATGGTTGCCACCGCCGCCGCCTTGGCCCCTGCAAGCGTCGCCTCTGCACGCACGCACAACACCGGTGATCAGTTCCTTTCATCAAGTATCAAGAACGGCTTGCTGCATGTATGCATGCAGTCATTGCAGTGATCGAAGCTGAAGCTGTACCGTACTGTGCTGTGTGTACCTCGGGAGCAGCGCTTGGCGAGGGCGAGCTTCTGCTCAAGCGAAGCACGGCTCACCGTCGACATGGAGCTTGCACACCGGCCGGCGTAGGTTCGAGTTTGCTTGAGCCTGCCGGAGCTTGAGAACTGACAGGTGGATTCGATTAATTGATCTGCGAGAGGCAGGGCAGGGGAGGCCGCGAGTTTATAGGTGAGCTGGGCGGCGGAAGCGGCGGGCGGAGGCGGACGTGGTTTCGCGCGGAACCACGTCTGGACCGCAGCAGAGAAGGGCATGTAAACTCCCCGATCACCGTGACCTGTGCACTGTGGACTGTGGTCGTGCATGGCGCTATGCCATACTGCCGTTCTATTACTCCCTTCGGCCTCCGGTCATATAAAGAAATCACAGTTGCACTCCGTTCTTTTTTGTTTGACTTTTGAACACATCTTTGACCATCCGTTTTATTTAAAAAAATTATATAAAAATTATTTATTTTATTATGATTTGTTTTATCATTAATGACACTTTAAAAATGATTTATATTTCTACATGTTTTCACTAAAATTTTGAATAAGACGAATGGTTAAAAACATGTTCAAAAGTCAAATGCGTCAAATAAAAAAACGGAGTCAGTATTATTCTTTGCTGCTTGTTCGGATTAATTACTGCAGGATCCAACAATTCCATCCTATAATTAAACACTATCCCCGAGTGAGATTCAGATTTTCGCTGTCACTGCGAAGGTTCGAATCCAAATATTAAGCCCTAATTATCACCGAAGCATTTCAACGAAACAGATATGTTCTCTAGTCTTTACTGGTACGTACTACACTTCCTGGTTCAATTCTAGCACTAGCTAGCAACTATTTATTTATCTATCTAAAATAGAATAAAAGGAAACCACCACGTTAATAGAAAATAGTAGAAATTCTCATGTTAATTGAAGGAAAAAAATATGTAAGCCGTCGATTATAGTGGATCGGATTATAACGGCTAATATTAAAAGAAAGAGCCCACGCCTGCTACAACTATTAAAATAAAATAATAGAAATAAGAGTACATGTCATATTAAAAGAAAAAGCTCATATCAACTACAATAAAAATTCACATAAACTAATAACGAAGAAAATGTTCATGACAAATTAAATATTGACATAAGTCTAACCGTGCAAATATATGGGACACACGACTCATTGTATAATTCAAGGGGTTAATAGGATATATGCCACTACTTAAACTTGAAATTCTAGAATTGCCGTCGTTCATTTGCTTATTGGATATATGACATTACAAAAACACATTTATTCGATATTTTTCACCGTGTTTTCGACACGTGTCCCCTTTTTTTTTTACTTTTAATCAGATATATGCCACCACACAAACCTCTATTTTCGAGATTTGCCACTGTCCATTACAAAAAAGGGGCATGTGTGCAAACAGTGGCTAATATTGAATAAACATGTTTTCATAATAGCATATATCCAATAAGTAAAGAAACGATGGCATTTCTCGAATTTCGTGTTTGAGCAGTGGCATATATCCTATTAACCCTAATTAAAATAGTGTCCAACGGAGCCACCACATTAGTCCTAAAATCATAAAATTTTTCATGTTAATCAAAAATAAAATGAGAGATTTACACGTTGATTATTGTACATCCACATTTACAATGTATTAGATTTAAAAAGAGTCTATATCAGTTACAACAAAACAATAACATAAATTCAAAATTAAAGTAATAAATATAAAGGTCCACATCAGAGTACATTAAAAAAACAAAATCATACAAAAATCCATATACCCCCCGGTTCCACAGAAAGGAAGGGAGCAGAAGGAATCCAACGAGCAGGGCACATCAGCACATGGGCGTGAACGACACATGTCAAAAGGTCTCAAGCCTTTGTTGCCTCTTCCTGGATGTGCAGAACACAGTTTTCCGCTGGTTTTCAAGCTCACAGGGCTCGCAGTTCGCGGGTAGACGCTTACACATCAAAGCTACAATACAAGCCCAGGGAGGACCCGAGCGCATGGCAAGGCCGGTAGTTTTGGTTTGGAAACCTCGAAACCCGTAGTGTTGTGGCGCAGGCGCTCCCAGTTTTTCGGCTAAGCTTTGAGCTCCCACAGAGTACGGATAGCTTATCCAAAGTCCAAACCCATGAGATCAGACCATGACATCGTCCCATCGGCATCGATCTCTGATGTGATTACAGTCTGTCAGATTATCTCATCCATAGAGATATATAGAATTGCCCATGTCGTCTTTTATATTCTGCCTGGTCCATCCATCAACCCTTCTGTATGTAGATGTTTGCTATGTGTCTGTACTTACTACTACCTTCGTCCTGAAATATAAGGATTTCTAGCCATTTTATAGTAAACTAAGGAAGACTATAAAATGCTATGATACGTCTATTAGCTTCTATTCCCACTAGCATTCACTACTCACAACCACTCTCATCATTTATTAAATGAGCTAGTGCTAGGTCACTAACTACCCTAGAATTCCTTATATTTGAGGACAAAATTTAAATGCTAGAAATCCTTATATTTCAGGATGGAGGGAGTACTCACTAGCATGCATAGATCCGTTTGCAGTTGTCATTCCTCTTGGAAGGGAGACGAGATGGGGTTACTGTTGCATGGTGTTTAAAATTTGAGTAAAATAAACAGGCGGTTTTTAAACTATTAGTCGATTCTTATCTATATCTCCATTATTCAAAACTGCGGTTTTGCCTCCCTAATCTTTGTAAGTGAGTACGCCCCAGTCCAAACTTATTGAAATTTGGGTATCACAAAAAAACTACGTATTGTTGATAATTTTTTAGTCAAAGATTAACAAGTTTAAATCTTGAAATGCGTGTGGGTCTTATGTTTTCGGACGGAGTTATTGTGATGCATCAACGGATCTTGCAATAGAGAGAGAGAGTTGATATTGTACCTTTTAAAGATGTGGTCTTATGTTTTTACTGTTTTATCATATGCATCTACTTTTCAATCATTAACATATTTCTTTCAATATTTTTCTCTTTTATATTTTATTTCCTATCATATTGTTATTGTGTTGGGTGTCACAAATGGGCAACAAATAGGGTTAGCACTGGTTGTACACTAAGAGAAGGAAACTGTAGATTCAAGACTGTCTTAATATGGAGTACTTTTTGGCTTATGGCTTATGCTTCGAGCAAAATGCTAGTCGAGCAAAACAACATATGAAAAAACCTTGAGGTTCCTAGAAATTTTGGGGTATATGAATATCCAACACTCTTAGATAGCCCGGTGTTTATCCTAAACCAGAATTAAACTCTCCCTAAAATTCATAGTTGCGTCAATTATAGCTTTCTTATTTGTAGACAAAGCATATTCAAAATTGTAACTTATGCGCTTCAAATTATTAGCCTGAAGTTCACCATCAACAATATAGCCAACCCTACCCTATCATGTCAATCCCAATCATCAAAACAAATAACAACTAATCTCAATTAAGGACAAATCTTAGCAAGTACTGTATGTAATGTGTTAAAAGTGCATTTCCTCCAACAACTTGACTAAATAATAAGGGCGGAAGGATTGACATTAACGTGGTCGCATGAGCGGCTTCTAAATAAGTGATTGATGATTGACTTCTAATTATTACCCAACAGCTAATGAAGCGGTAGTGCGACGTCTATCCACCGTGCAATGGGTGTCACCTAACTATGATTCGGTGAAGGCTAAACCTTCCTTCGGATCCACATATATAGTTATAGCATAGTTCCACTCGATGTGGATCGCGCCCATGCTTGGTCAGTCTCCTCAACCTATTTTTAAAAAGTCATTTGGTCTATGTTGTTGCAACTCTGCATGCATGACGCCTTAATTCTAGGTTGCAGTACTAGGGATTTCCTAAAATGATTGCTTAGTGATTTGTTACTCTAAACACGGGCGTTTTGAGAATTTGTCCTCCATGTGTCCGCGACATGTGATTTTTGTTCAATCATCAAATCCTTAAGGTGTCGAGTTACCAATTCCTCCTTTCTATCTGATACGCAATAATTAATTTTAACCATAAAAATATTTGTAAATTGGTGTTTGGCTGGCCACACACATATATACAACACTATTCTAGACCGCATGGTAATTAAGCTAACTGATAGCGACGTCCCACTTCTGTGTATTTCATGTGCATTTAAGAACTTGTCATTCCTTACAAATTATCAATTCCTCCTTTCAAAGGGAAATTCCTAGGGACGGGATCCCGTACAGGCGAGATCCGGACGGGATCGCTACACATTCCTGTAGTGATATGGACTGGTGCTTGAAAAGCTGTTACAAACATAGTCACCTATCGTATAACTTCGTATAATGTATGCTATACGAAGTTATTTGAACGCCGTCGTGCCGCCCGACGCGTACAAGCCAGAGGTCAGGAGACGTCGACGACATGCCTCCGCAGCTCAGAACAAGCACATCGCAGAATTGAAGGAGCAAAACCGGCAGCTTCGAGAGGAGAAGGCGCAGCGAGATGCGGAGCGAGAGCAGAAGCGAAGGGAGCGAGAGGAGGAGAGAAGGGAGCGGCAGGCGGCCATGGAAAATGTGAAGGCCATCCAAGAACAGAACCTGCTCCTCCTGCGGCTGTACCAACAGGTAATTACACATGCATTGCTCGCAAATTTGTCATTTCAGCTAAGTTCATTTGCTAACCTCTCCTATTGATCAGCATAGGTTCCAACAGGCGGGGACCGGCACCTCAGCCAGCCGCAGATGCCTGTGGTGATGACGCAGACGTAGGGGCCCCAGCCACACACTTTGCGCCTTCTTTTGCTCCTGCTTTCGTGCCACCACCACATTTCCCGATGGCGTACTTTCCACGTGCACCGAGGCATTCACCGGGGGTATGTTTGCGACCATGTCATTTCATCCATGTTATTTTGTCTAAGTCTGTATCCACTTAAAATAAATTGCCTCTAATTTTGCAACCATGTCATTTTCTCCAAATAATGCAATGTGTCTAATTATAGAAATATGGCATTTCACCTTCTTTTGCAGGCGTCCGGCTCGGGTACGGTTGCGCCGGCGGTGATTGCTTCGCAGGGGGATGTTGACAGTGGCACAGGGTCTCCGCTCGAGCAGTTTGTTACCAACGTCCTCAATCCGGACTACGACTTGAGTGGCGGCGGCCCGCATAAGATGTAGTTAGGGTATTCGAACTATATGGCTTGTATTTGACCTTTGTTTGTGCTCTACTAACAATTTATGAATTGTAAATATGTGTGGATCGACGATTTAGTTTTTGCGATGATGTGGTTGCATTTATCGATTATTTAGTGTTTATAGATGATGTGGTTGTATTTGAGCTCGAAATTGTGGTGGCGAGCTTCTAAATATGTGTGATTGTTAATGTGTGGATTGGGAATTGAATATATGCTGGGATTTGGGTTATTTTGCAGGTTGAAGTGAATTTTTAAAAATTGTCAACAATATTTGCTACTGCCAATATACCAGTGTCGGCGGCAGTATCGTAACCGTCGAGAGAGCTCAAGATCAATGTCGGTGGCTCGAATATAGGCCGCCGACATTGATCTTGAGCTGTCTTGGTGGTTCCGATACTGCCGCCGACACTGATGTATATACCGCCGATATAACATAGGGCCAGAGGAGCGCAGAAGCTTAGCAGCAAGAATCTGTGTCGGCGGCTTATAATAAGGCCGCCGAGATAGATTCTGACACGTGTTGCGACCTCGATCGTGTCGTGGACCCCACAAGTCAGAGCTCCGTGACAGGATCGGGCCGTTTGCCAAACGCTATATCGGCGGCTAGAAATGCCGCCGACATAGACCGACCGCAGGAAAGCCCTTCCCATGTTTTTGTTTTATCGGCGGGGCCGCCGACATAGTTTACCTATGTCAGCCAGATAGCGTCGGCGAGGTTTGTATTTGGACCTGTGTCGGGGGCTTTAGCCGCCGACACTGATACACATTGCTGTAGTGAAAGGGCCTAACCAGCTGGTTCCTGGTTAGGCCACGTCGCCGGCTCCTAAAAACGCCACGTCGCCCAATCACTTGCGTAGGACACGTCATCTAAAAAACGCCGGCCGTCCGATCTTGTCGCAGGATCAAATCCGTCCGTCCATATTAGATGAACATTTAAAACAAAATGTTTTGGCCATTGTGCAACAACGCAGGTGGTTTGCTCTGTCGCGCTGAGCTAGCTTTCAGCCCGCAGGCCACGGTTCGAGTCCGCCCTCCGCCCAAGCATTTTTCGGTTGGATTTTCCTTGCTGACCACAGCACCAGCACCGCCCGCAAAGGATAGAAAGGGATAAGCCTTGTGAAGGCACGCAAAGAAAGTAAAGCCTGCTATGCACAAATAGTCCTTTTCCACTCCTATTTCTTTTTTTTAGCTCGCAGAAAGTTTGAAAAAATATGAAAGTTTTCAAAAATTGAATCATGCCTGCACAAAGAACATCCATAAAAAATTTAATGTTACTCAAAAATTTTCAAATCCAAATTTACAAATAGTTTGCTCACCACGCGGATCGCTCAAATTCTCGACGGCCAAAGCCGTCGAGACAGATACCAAAACCATCAAGAAAGATTAATATCGATGGCCAGCCGCCGAGATTTGGCCATCGAGACTGCACGGTCGAGAGAGAATGTCTTTCTCGACGGCTCGGCAGTCGAGATTACCTGTATCGACGGCTTCTGTATAGCTCTTTCTGGCCGTCCAGATTTTGCGCGATTTCTGTAGTGGCTCTTTCTTATTAAGGGCAGATTTCTTCTCGATTTCCTACTTTTTAGTTTTGCATATGGTACGTCACAAAAAATCATAAATTTGAAATTCAAAACCATGTCCGCAAAAGAACAAACATTAAAAAAAACGATATTTGAGCTAATGATTTTGTTTTTGCCCGGTCGCAAAAAACATAAAAGATTAAAAGTTTACAAAAATTAAACCATGCATGCACAAAGAACATCTATAAAAAGTTTGATGCTATTCAAAAAATTTTGAAATCCAAATTTACAGATAGTTTGCTCTTTTTTATTAAGGGCATATTTCTTTTCGATTTCTCACTTTTCAATATTACTTATGGTACGCCACAAAAAATCATAAATTTGAAAGTTTCAGAAACATGCCTTCAAAAGAACATCCAAAATTATTTTTTTGAAAGATTAAGCGTTTTCACAATGCAAGATTCGACCTAAGAATATTATTTTTGTCAGGTCATAAAAAATTCATCAGAAATTGAAAGTTTCCAATGAACCATGTTTGCGCAAAGAACATCAATAAAAAATGTGGTGTTATTGAAGATTTTTTGAAGCCCAAGTTTACAAATAGTTTGTTCTTGCTTATGAAGTGCATCTTTTTCTCGATTTTGCACTTTTCAACTTTATTTATTATAGGTCGAAAAGATATGTTAAAAAAGTTTTCAAACCATATATGAACACTAAAAGATTCAAAGATTGAAGGTTTTCAAAATTCAAGCTTCGAACTAAATTATTTTTTTAAGTAAAAAAAAGTATACATAAATTAAACTGTGACCGCAAAAAGAGCATCCATTTAAAAAGTTTGATGTTGCCCAAAAATTTTTGAAATTCAAATTTAAAAATACTTTGCTCTTTGCAATAAGAGGCATATTTCCTATCAACTTTCCGTTTTTCAATTTTGTTTGTGGTGGATCACACAAAAATCAGAGAAATTAAAAGTTTTCAAAAAATGGTAACGGTCCATAAATGCAACAAAAAAACATTGGTAGGGTCCATAAATATATTTGAGATTTAGAAATGTCGACCTATATAAAATGAATTAACAAATAATAGAAAATTTTAAAAAAAATCCAAAGAAACAAAAAGGTATCAGAAAGCACTGTTTCATACAATACTAATGCCACGCGCCACAGGCGCGTAGCCATCGCTAGTATATATATATACAACACTATTCTAGACCGCATGGTAATTAAGCTAACTGATAGCGACGTGCCACTTCCGTGTATTTCATGTGCATTTAAGAACTTGTCATTCCTTACAAATTATCAATTCCTCCTTTCAAATACTGGCAGGAGCAAAGAATTTGTTGCCATGACCGCGCTTCGCCATGACTATTGTTCTTTACGTCTAAACTAACATAAAAATTACCGTTAAAAATTTATCGTTTTTATTCAAACCAAATGATATAGTACTACTTTGTAGTTATTTTTTGGAAGTTTTAAGTTTTTCTTAAAAGTTTCTAAAATGTTTTTTAACTCTTCAAATTAAGCCTCTCTCGATGTGTTATAATATTTTTCAGATTATAACTTTTAGCTGGTCACCCAAAAAGAACAAGTGGGCTCTATACTCGGCTACAGCAGGCTAGCGAGGACAGCATGGCATCCGGTAGAAAAAGACTATCCTGAAAAATATACTCAATAATCCAACGCCAATATCTCTGCGGCGACAGTGTTCCAAGGTTCAAAGGCGCACTGCTATATCAGCTTATATAAAGTAGCTATTAGTACTTGCAAGTCAAAAGGTTGATTGGATTTTGAAGAACTTATTCAACCCTCGCATCTCATCCCAGTCATTAGGTTTAGGTGACAGTTATTTAATTTGCGATTTATATTAGCTATGACCATTAGGTTTGAGTTTGAAGGGACGAAAATGTTGGCCGATGATCTGTGACAGTAGTGGCACAGAAAAAAATGAACAGAGAGATTCGCGTGTAGTATTACCGGCTGTCAGTTTTGCTCGATCGGAGCTCCGAGGCAGGCCGCTCCTTGTTTTCGGGCAAATTAAACCGGCGACGCCGCTCGATATCTCGCCATCCTGTGAGCCGCCGCCGGCGACCGCTTCGCCACGGTGTACGGGCACAGGCGTCTCTCTCAAGATCTTTACGCTTTTTTTTTTGTTTTAGTCGAAAGTTGCTGAAAATTTTAATCTGAAAAAAAAAATTGTGACCCCTCGGAAGAAGGTTTAAAAGGATTTTAAAAAATTATAAAAAATTTATTTAGCGAACTGTAAGAAAAACTATTCAAAATCTTATAAAAATGACTACAAAATATTATATTATTTGGCTTATAAAAATAATAAAATTTAATTTAATTTAATTTTAAGCTAAAACAAACAAGGCCTTAGTATAATAATAATATACGTATATGACGGTCCTGATTTCTGGGCGCGGTAGCACTCGACAGTTGGCGCCCTACTATGTTCCGTCGTCTCTCTTGGTCTCTTGTCTCATGCATGATCTCACAGAATCAGCGATCTATCCGTGGGCTCCAAAGTAGGAAACTAAGTACCATTCTACGGTAATCATCGCTACTACGTAAATGAACTTTAGTCGGTTGTGAATAGTCTTTAGTCCCGATTATAGCCTTTAGTTGGTTGTGAACAGGCTTATCTAAAAAAAATGGCGAACCTTTAGTTGGTTGTGAACAGGCTTTAGTCCCGGTTATAGCCACCGAAATATCTAAAAAATACGTCGAACCTGGGATCTTAGACCACTACATGACTCTCGACTCATCCTTCTAACCAACCTACCCACCCACACATATTGGTTAGAGTAGGGTATGCATTTCTTTTGAAGTTTGCTAGAACAAGCCTTAGTATGAACCGGTACTGATGAGTTCGTGTGCCAGCTGGCCTGTACTCGTCTGCAAAAGATATATCTACTGTTGCGTCCAATCGGTACTGAAAGTATAGAATTGCTGATGTTTCTATAAACCGGTACTGGTGTACTATCAGTACCGGTTTCAATCCAACCAATACTGATGTGCTGATAAATTAGGTCATTTCTCTAGTAATGCATATGAGCACGAGGTAGGGAAACTCTCATGTATCTACAGTTTTAAGGAAAGTTGTCGTCTATTCCGAGAGAGCATGCCACTCGATCTACAAGATAATTTACCTTGGAAATTATGAAAGATTGGTTTGATCATTTTTCCATACATACAAGCTAAAACAATTATTATATGAGATTATATTGAAGCATATAGCTGGTTAAAAATTATGAAACATTTTTTTTCCATGGATTAGATAATTTCCATGATGGCCCTGACAACAAGATCCGAAAATAAAGCCATGTTTCCTTACCCTTAGAAGTTGTGCCCAAAGACATGCTCATGCCTGAGCATCATGCTTAAACCGTCTTCTTTCTAGCGTATCGTATCGTTGTGTATTACTGTATCAAATTTTATTTCAAGGTCTAAAGATTATAAAAAATAATTTAAAAATAGTTTTAGCATTTTTGGAAGGACTACTGAATGCCACAAAAAAATTGTTCCAAATTATCACAACACATAAGTTATATATATAAAAATAATAAAATTTACTACAGTAATACGCAACGATACGATACGCTAAAAAGAACTAAGGCCTAAATATGAGCATCCTGCGAGGGACGACCATGCAGATCAACGAGCAAGCTTGGGAGTCTGTGCTCGGGTGCAACAATCAAGTCACACAACGCACACGCAATGATTCTTGATTTATATATGATCCAAATTGAAAAAAAAAGGGTCAAATCCTGACTAAGCAGAGCGGAGATCCGTCGCCGGAAGGCTTGGACCGGAGCGGATATCAATTATCTTCTTTTTGTCTTGCAAAACATAAAAGAGAGGAGCAACGAAGGAGGGTCATGAGTCCTGCTTGCGGGCTGCCAGGGCAACGACGAGCTGGAGGAGGGCATGGCGAGGAGGATGCCGGAAGCATGGGTGGACTGCATCTACACCGAGCGGCTTCATGATTAGTGATATGTTTAGTTTCAGAGCATCCCCAGCTTCCTCCTCAGCTCAACTTGTAAACCACTGTAGCGCGATTGAATTTCTTCCCTCCCAGCCAGATAGCGCACTGTTGTGTTTCTGTGATTTGAATCCTGCGTGTGAACAGTATTTTACCGGCCCAACTGAAACGGAGGGAGCTGGGGATGCTCTCACGTTAGTTATTAGTTGCGAAAAATACAACTTAAAAGGTAAGACAACCATCATTCATCAAGCTAGTATTTTAAATTAGAGTAAAATACATTAGCGGTTACTAAACTATTAGTCGATTCTCATCCCGTCCCTATTCTTTAAATTTACAGTTTTGCATCCTTAATCTTTTTAACTGGGTTCGTCTCGGTGCAAACAAGTCACACGATAGCCCTGTAACTGACGTGGCGCTGACATGTCATGCGAATTAGTTTAAAAGTGGGGAATCATTAAAAAAGCATCAAAATACAGGAAAATCATTTGAAAAATCATTAAAATGTGGAAAATTATTTAAAAATCATAAAAAACAGAAACATAAAAATACATGTAAATCATTAAAAACATATAGAAAATATCAAAATAATCATAAAAATACGGAAAAATCATTAACAAAACCATTTTAAAAAGGAAAATCATTAAAGATTCATGGACAATCATTAAATTTTTTTTAAAAAATCATAAAATTATGAAAAGAAACATAAAGACAGTGTGGTCGCCTTTAATGCCTCCATAGTTGTAATCGCAAGACCTATTATAGTGGAGATGCCTAAGGGCATATGCAGGAGGAGCTGTAAAATAAAGTGGGTACGATAGTGTCTGGTACGATAGTGTCTGTTATAAGAAAGAAATCTTTTACAGTATAATGTAAAGTGTGAATAGTACTTCCTCCGGTCATAAAAAGAAGTTATTGTTGACTTTTGGAGCCATCTTTAACCATTCGTCTTGTTAAAAAAAATAATTTTAAAGAGATGGATAAAATGCATGTGTCGTGAATAGTACTACCTCCGGTCATAAAAAGAAATCACTGTTGACTTTTGAAGACACTTTGACCATTCGTCTTATTAAAAAAAGTTATGCAAATATCATTTATTTTGTTATGATTTAGTTTATTATTAAATGTATTTTAAGTATGACTTATATTTTTATATATTTATAAAGTTTTTTGAATAAAACGAATAGTAAAAAACATTTGCAAAAGTCAACAATGACTTTTTTTCATCAGAAGCATTATAGCGTGTGTATAGAGACTCCTGTGCAGATCCTCTGAGTGACTTCCCCGAAGTCAATCATGCAGCCGAAACCGTTTCTTCCTCGTGTGCTGTACCGACTACCGGCCACTTCAAGCTACTGCAGTCTGCCGCCGCCGCCGCCGGCCGCCGCCGTCGCTCCTGGAGTCCTCGATGGTGCCGCGGTGGCGACGGACGCGCGGCCGAACTCCACACCTCGCAGTCACCGCGGCAGAGCATGGCAGCATGCGGAGCACACGACGACGCTACCGCCCCGACAAGTAGGAGAGCGCGAACGAGTCGCTCGGCACCGACGACGCGGCGCCGCCGCCGCCGCAGGCCGAGCCAGGGGGCGCCAGTCCGAATGGCCCGCGGGGGGAGTTGTCGAGCGCGAGCAGGTCGACGATAATCATGTCCGACGGCGGCGGGGGCTCGACGTCGGCCGCGGCGTCGCAGCAGCGCCCCTCCAGCATTTCCACGACGCGCGCCATGGTCGGCCGCGCCCCGGCCTTCTCCTGCGTGCACCACAGCGCCACGTGCACCGCCCTCCTCAACGACGCCTCGTCGACGCCGCCGCCGTCGCCGAGCAGCCTCCGGTCCACCACCTCCATGACGCGCCCCTCCCGCGCCATGTCCGCCGCCACCTTGGGGAAGTACGACCACCGGCGCGTCCCGCCGGGGCCCGGCTCCGCCTGCAGGTTCCGCCGCCCGCCGACCATCTCCAGCACCACCATCCCGTAGCTGTACACGTCGGACTTCTCCGTGACGCCGACGCCGAGGAGCCACTCCGGCGCCAGGTACCCCGTCGTGCCCCTCACCGTCGTCACCACGCGGCTCTGCTCCTTCCCCATCAGCTTCGACAGCCCGAAGTCAGCGAGGAGGCCCCGGAAGCCGCCGTCGAGGAGGATGTTCTCCGGCTTGATGTCGAGGTGCAGCACCTTGGAGCGGCAGTCGTGGTGCAGGTAGGCCAGCGCCTTGGCGATGTCAACGGCGACCTTGTACCGCTGCGCCCACGGCAGGCACCGGGCTGCGCCGCCGCCGGAGCTGGGGAAGATCCACCGGTTGAGGCTGCCGTTCTCGATGTACTCGTAGACGAGGTAGCGGGGGCCGCGCGGGACGAGGCAGAAGCCGAGGAGGCGCACCAGGTTGACGTGCTGAACGCCGGCAATGGCCGCCACCTCCGACCTGAACTCCTTGTCCACGCGCTCGGCGCCGGCGATCTGCTTCACAGCCACCGGCGTGCCGTCGTCGAGGACGCCCCTGAACACCGTCCCTGACGAGCCCCGCCCGGCCACGCACTGGAAGTCGTCCGTCGCCGCGGCGAGCGCCTCGAGGGTGAACTTGCTGGGCAGCCCGGCGACTTTGCGGAAGAAGCTGTACTCCAGCCGGAGCTCCTCCTCGCCGCCGTCGAGCGAAGCCCGCCGCCGCGCCATGCCCCTCGCCCGGCACCGCCGCGCCGCCAGCTCGTGGTACAGCAGCGCCGCCACGGCCGCCGCCAGGACGGACGACAGGACGGCGGCCGTGGAGAGGTAGAACGGCCGCGACAGGCGGAAGGAGAAGTAGAGCGTGAGCTCCACGGTCGCGAGCACGGCGGCGGCCACGCCGGCGAGGATCTTGGCCTTCTTGCTCTCCATCGATCACGCCGTCACCGCCGGCCGGCGACGTCGCTCACATCCACCATGGAACTCGAGTTGGTAAATATAAGTGAGAGATCACTCATGCTCAAATCTTCGGAGCGACAAAGACATTTCAATACTAATCGGTTTGCAATTAGTAAACAGCTGACCTGATCAAAATCGGATAGGATTAGGATAGGATAGGATACGCAGGAGAACAAGAACGGTTCAAATCAAGAATGAATTTAATGTTATGCAAATAGTATCTCGTCATACCGAATTTCGTGTTCGGAGAAGAAAGATTTTGTTTTACATGGTCAAAAAAAGCAGAGAGCTCGGTGATTTCAACGCTTTTGAGTGACATCTGCGACTCGGTGTATATGAGGTGTCTGGAATTGGCCAAATGGCTGATTGCTTGAACATTTCACCATCAAGAGCATTAGCCACGATAGCGTTTGGAAACTGAAAGAATATAAAGATTTAAAATTTGACGGTTTCATCAAACTTGGCAGATATTCAACGGCTCAGAGGGGGAGTTGGATAATCAAGGTGTGAGCAGTGTTCAAATAACCGATTATATACATGCAATCATGACATTAAGCCTATACAACACTGTTTAATGAATCGCTTTATTTGCACAACCAGTTTATGGAAAGAAAAAACTGTTTCCGATGCCTCTGCAGCTCTGCTGTTTCAAGCCGTGAGAGTTGAGAGCAGCTAGCTGGTTGACAATATGGAACTCTACAAGCAAAACAGCTGAAGTTTTTCCAAAGCTTCAGCGTATCTGGAAAAATGGCATCGGCACCACTATTTCATTATTATTGACTCTCTCTTTAGCTCTAGTGATGGTGGTGGTCATCGTCATCGTCATGCCCATCAGGGTTTCCTCCTCCTCCGATCACCTCAAGCTGTGAAATAAAGTTTGGAGGTTCAAAACTTAGCAAACATGTAAGCATACATGATTTAGCATGTTGTACCAATATCAGCCTACCGTGAAATATTGAGTGCAGACTGGGCATTCATGTGGTTCACCTTTCTTCAACCAAAACCACACAACATCATGCTCATCCTCTGCAGAGCCAAACATTGAAAATTTTGATTTGTTAATTAGACTGGTGCTGCATTTAAGATAATGTGTTGGAGATGACTGAATTTAGCATGCACAGGTAACATACCTCCTTCACGGCCAGGGCAACCAACAATCCTTTTGTCGTAGTATGACTGAATGACAGCAGGAGCTTCCTATTGGAGGAACAACATGGTTACATAGCAGTTGAATTGGATCAACAAGAGTGGAATGAACTGCACAGACACTGATTTAAAAAGTACAAATCAACCAAATCATAACAGTTACACTCTGCCTTTTGTGATTCATCAACAGGCCAAAACATAATGAAGGTAATACCAATTATATGAGATGGCAAAATCATCAAACACCGACTGGTGTAAAACAAGGGACAAAATTACATAAAAATACTAAAGACAAACCAGTGTAACAAAACAAAAGGAATCACTGAATCAGTTGAACAAACAAGCGAGCGACACAATGCAGACATATCCAACACACCATCCCAACTGAGGGTATTCTACTGCCGATAACAGGAGAATACCAAGAACTTTTCAGCAAACTTAATTCTTTTTTCCCTGGATATATATTACTGTGGCACATATATGAAACTATAATTCAACTCCAGGATCAAGTTTACTACTATTAATCATGTAATAACCAATAGGTTCAACTAGAATCCTCCGTGACAGCTAGATTCACATCGATAGGAAACAGACTAAAAAATATATAATAAACAGTTTTTAAAAAAAATATAGTCATGTTACTATTGAGAATATGTAAATAAAGCCTTAAGTGAAACTGCAAGCCAACAACAAAATGGTAACTACAAATAAACAGAACAGATATTAAAAGACAAATAAGAAAATCAAGATGCCTGCAAATACTAAATTCGACAGGTGCACCAAAATTAGCGGCTGGAAGTTCAGGATGTTACAAACCTAACAGTCCCTAAATTTATTTATATAACATGGTAAACAAAATTGATGTAGTAAGGTTTCACAAATGCAAAATCTCAACCTTTGCTAAAGGCAACAAGGTGAATAAAATATTTAAATTGGCAACATCTAGCAAAAATTCTAAACGCCAAAGTACAAAGTTTTCACAACATCGAAGATTATAAGTACACATAAATATGAAGCAAAACATGAAATCATTAATCATATGAATAGCACATAGATGACAGATAGCACAACTTGGGATGCAGCTTTCAACCTCATTTCGTTTGCCTACTTCGACCGCCAATAAGTGTAAACAACGAGCACAAACATAACTGTACAAGGTGGACTGAATTCATGGGGTTTTTTTCACTTTGTATTCGTGAGCAGGAGACTACATAGGTTGATAAAAGCAACCAATGGGAAAACTCACGTCCATCTGTAGTGTTGAGTTGTGACATGTTCACATTCAATAAACAAAACAGCAGCTGTCTGGATTTGACCGGCATGATGTTTTGCAGAAACTAAAATACCAAAAAATAGTTCATCACTCTTCTCCACATCAGTGATTGTTCCACAAACAACTTTCTGACTTCAGAGGCAAAATATCATTCTAAAAGAGCGCATTGCATCCATAATCTCAAGTCTAGGGATTACACACCAACATGTGAGTATACCCTACATCCTAAGCAAGCAATTCAACGGCCCAATCGCGCGTAGATCAAACAACTGATAGCCAAGGATGTCAATGGGAAAGCGCTTACCCTTGTGCCAAAGGGCCCGGAGGGTGCATCCATATCAAATCTCTTCTTCCCCTGTGAAAAAAAATTGAACAAAACCCAATAAAATGTATCATTTGACCCAACAGATAAAGCGTATCAAGAACCGAAGCCGACGCGGCCATATGGGAGAAGACCTCGATCTCGGCCGCAATCTCCTCGCGCTCGAGCCCCGTGGCGATCGGCATCACGTCCTCCACCGTCATCCCCGAGTGCGCCGCATCTGCGAAGACGCGCTCCCCAGTCAAACTGGGGAGAACGGCCGCGGGGCTGGTTGGAGCTTAGGCCTTGGGAGGAGAGGAATGTTACCGAGGGTAGAGAAGAAGAGAGGGGAAGGCGTCGGCGTCCCACGGCGGATGCCACCGGCGGCGGAGGCGGATTCTCCGGCGATCGCCGGGGCGCGGTGGGCGAGGGCGGAGCGGCCGGCGACGAGGAGGGAGGTAGCGCGCTTCCACATGGCGGGCGGCGGAGCCACGAGACGGGCGGACGGTACACAAGAAGAGAGGTGGAGAGGGTGGTGAAACGCTTCTTCGGCCAACTTGGCAATTTGGATGTTTAATAAAAAAAAAACGTTTCACAAATTTCAGACAGATTGAAAAATTCAATGTAATCGAATAAGAACATGAATGTATGGGAGATGAATGCATAATTTTACTACTACCAGAGTATATACATGATAGTAGGTTGAATGCAAAGTGCTTGATTTGCAAAATGATAGCTGTTATAACTAAAATATTGTGTGACATGGTTTGAAGAACGAATAAGTATGTTTCATAATTTTTACTGTGTGTGTCTTTGTATTTTTTATAGGAAAAAGACTACGTACCTCCTGAAGCATCGACTCGGGCGCACATAACTCCCTGACTTCGAAAACCAGGTAATCAGTCCCACGAGCTATTGAAACCGGCGCAAATAACTCCCTGATAGCGGTATTCAGGACGGTTTTGCCATCTTGGCGGTCCACGTGGCATTTCTTTTTACGAAAATTAATTATATTTCACGGGTCTCACATGTCTGCCTCTTACTCTTCTTCTTCCTGCATCCCCCTCTTCCTATCCCCTCTCTCCTCTCTCACTCACCTCCCTACTCCGCCACGCCGCCGCCATATCCAATTTACACGAAACAAATTTTAAAATTCATGTAAAATCCTAAAAAAAACCCATTTTTAAAACTTTCAATTTTTGAAATTCAAAATTCAAAAATTTAAAATTTAAAATACAATTTTTCGTGTAAATTCGAAATTCAAAATTCAAAAAAATTTAAAAAATTTAAAGTTTTAAAAATGGGTTCTTTAGAGGATTTTACATGAATTTTATAATTTGTTTCGTGTAAATTGGATATGGTATGAAATGTTAATAGATATAAGACGAATAAAAAATCAACTCACGTACCTGTATCCTGGAGATCGTGGCCTATCGTTAATTGAGTGTGCGATCAGCTGGTGAACTGTAGCGTCTGTTAAACATTGTTGGTCTTAGCAAGCTATCGTGCTTTCAACGAGCGACCGGCGCTTGATCGCGGTTTCAAAGTACGACAGAGGCCTAGATTTGTCTAAATTTCAACTCGGCATATATTTTTGCATAAAGAATAAAAAATAAATTTATAAAAAAATAATTTCGTGAAAGGCAGACCTAGCCAACGGGCCGGCCCGTTGGTTCGGTTACTATGCCAACCGGGCCATTGGGCCTAGGTCTCAGCCCAAGTTTGGTTCGCACAGTAACAAAACCGAACCAGGCTTGAGGCCTCGGCCCAAGTTCTCGAACCGTGCCGGCCCAGTTAGGTGAACAGTGCGGGCCGCCCCGGTTCGGCCTTGTTGGCCCGGTCCGTTCGGCCACCTCTAGTGAAAGGCTTCTTCAGCCAAGTTGGCAATTTGGAGGTTTAATAAAAAAAAAGTTTCACAAATTTCAGACAGTTTGAAAAATTCAATGTAATCGAATAAGAACATGAATGTATGGGAAATGAAGTTTGTTTTTACCGTCTGACCGTAAAATTCGACAATTATTCGGAACAAACTTTTACTACTACAAGAGCATATATATGATAGTAGGTTGATTGGTTGAATGTAAAGTGCTTGATTTGCAAAATGATAGTTGTTATAACAAAAATATTGTGTGACATGATTTAAAGAACGAAGAAGTATGTTTCATTTTTTACTGTGCACGTCTTTGTATTTTTCTATGCAACTATAAGTTTTCTAAAACATGTGGCAATTGAAAGCAACAATTTGTGGAGTATATTACATACAAGTGCGTGAATAGGTTTTCTCTATTTGTGCTAAAATGCCATCGCTGCAAGGAGGCGGCCCTAGGCTTTACCAAAAGACTACTTCAGATTTGATATGGTTTTTTGGCCTATTATTATTGAAGGCATATAACTTATGAGGGTTTTTATCGTTGATTCTGTTGAAAGCAATTATATATTTATAAAAAGGAGTATGTGAAAGAAAAAAAGAGATGATTTATTACAAAAGAAATAATAAAAGAAGAGGACATGCATATAAATATGTTAGAAGATAAATGGTAGATGCTTCTTGACTTCCTTTTATTTTGAAGCTTCCAAGACATTGCTTTTACACACGCATTACAATGATACACATGTAAGTAGTTTTGTAATTACATGTCTATATATATGTAAGTAGTATAGAAAACTTTAATAATATGTATTACACACTTAAAATCAATTAGAAGACGGAATCAAAATTGAGTTAATTCAATGAAATTGAGTCAATCCAATTTTGACAATGTATGGAAGGGCGTGATCATAGGTAGCACCTTTATTTTCATGTCCACTTTACACGCTTCCATGACACAGCCAACTATAAGCAAAAAAAATCATCGAAAAAACAAAAAAACTAAACAAAAAATACATATCGAAATAAAATTTATTTATGTTTATACCATAGGAATATCTTGAGCACCTAAAAATGAACAAAAACATTACGTATTCACAAAACCAATCGAAGTTAAAGTCCGCCTACGTTCGTGAATTTTAACCATGAAAGCACGATCCAACGGCGGACGCCCATGCCAGCCGCGCTTAAAAATGGCACCTCCATAAACCCTAGAGATCGAAAGCACGCGCACACAAAACCTCCTCTGCTCTCCCGCCTCCGCACCTCTCCCCCGCTCCCCATGGCCTCCCTCTCGAACGGCGGCGGCGGCAGCGCCGCCCCTGACTCCTCGGCCGCCGGAGGCGCGCGCGTGGTGGACAAGGAGGTCGACTTCGCCAACTACTTCTGCACCTACTCCTACCTCTACCACCAGAAGGAGATGCTCTGCGACCGCGTCCGCATGGACGCCTACCACTCCGCCGTCTTCCGCAACGCTCCCCACTTCCGCGGCAAGGTGGGGGAAGAAGGCTTCTTCTCCTCCCCCGCGGGGTTCCATTTCTGCTGCGATTTCGGGCCCCGGCTTGACGGATTTGGCGGATCTGTCAGGTCGTCCTTGATGTGGGCACCGGGAGCGGCATCCTTGCCATCTGGAGCGCGCAGGCCGGCGCCAGGAAGGTGTACGCTGTCGAGGCGACCAATATGGCGGAGCACGCCCGCGAGCTTGCCCGCGCCAACGATGTCGCGGATGTCGTGGAGGTGATTCAGGGGTCCATGGAGGACGTTGTCCTGCCGGAGAAAGGTGAGCCTTCGTTTCTCGATTCGGTTCGTACCAGCTTCTGAATCCATGGAGGAGGGTGAGAATGAAATCGGTGCGGATTGAATTCCATCTGCATGGACAACATATGGGCGCAAGGCTTTATCATTTTATACGGGAAAATGTTCCTGATATTTGATCAAAATATGGATGGGGTGTGCGCTGATTACTCTGTTTTCTTTTTGTTCTTCGGAACACCAGTGGATGTTATTATATCGGAGTGGATGGGCTACTTTCTCCTGAGAGAGTCAATGTTTGATTCCGTCATTTGCGCGCGCGACCGCTGGTTGAAGCCAGATGGTGTAATGTAAGTCAAGTGAAGCATGTATATATACACTTCTATCAGTGCTAATATAGATAATAGGGGTTTTGAATTTACAAATCTATATGTGCTAATCTATTGTTACATGTCCCTGTTCAGACATTCTATACTTCAATTTAGATGATCAATTATGTGATATGAAATCTTTTGGTGTTGTACAATGGCAATATTATTTTGATTCTATTGTTGGTGCAATCAAAACTCACAAGTACCTAATGTAAGATCTATATTATTTGCAGGTATCCTAGTCATGCTCGTATGTGGCTAGGACCAATAAGAAGTGGTTTAGGTGACAGGAAAATGGAAGATTTCGATGTTGCTATGAATGACTGGAATCTATTTGTTGAGGATACTGAGGCTTATTATGGGGTAGACATGAATGTTTTGACAAAGGCATATCGAGCTGAACATGAAAAATACTATTTCAAGGTATGTCTGAATCACAACAAATGCCAAGCATATTTGTTATTTTGGATTCCATGTGCTCTGTGCAAACTAAAATCTGAACAAACTTTTGTAACCATGTTTTTTAGCTTTAAATGGCTACCAGGAATTATGTGTCAGCTATAATTTCATGTTCACATTGCATGCTACTAACTTACTAACTGCCAAATTGCTTAGTTACCTATGTATATCTAATAATTTGTGACTGCATTCTTATGATGTAGATGTCAGGTTTTTGGACTTTATGGTGGTTGTAAGATCCACTGTTGTCAATGGCTATGAAATCCTGATTAATTATCATTATACAATTCGGACCATTTTCCCATTCTTGCAGTTATTTTGATGTGGCATTGCTTATATCCACAATCTTCATGTTGTTTCCATGGTTGGAATCATCATTTTTTGCCTTACCTTTTTTTGAAGCATGCCCGAGAATTTTGTCTTTAGCTTTCTGGATCAAAATTGAATTAGTTTCTTAAAAAAATAGAATGTATTTCATTTGATAATCTGGTACTTTAGATTGTTTTATGTGTGCAATGTGGGATCAATGCAATCATCTTTGAAGGATTTGTTCTTAATTACTGTAGATACATGTGTGTGTGTGTGGTTCCTTTTCCCTCAAGCTCATATGCAGATGGTTGTTTTCTGCAGTCCTCAATATGGAATAATCTTCATCCAAACCAAGTTATAGGGCAAGCTGCTGTCATTAAGGAAATTGATTGTTTGACTGCAACGGTTGATGAGATTCAAGAGGTTAAAGCACAAGTTTCATTGCCAATCAGCCAGGATAGTACAAGATTAGCAGCATTGGCTGGATGGTTTGATGTTCATTTTCGAGTATGTAAAACTGAACTGTTATTCATTTTCATCTTATAAGTTGTGATAGATTTACATTTAGTCAATTGAGAATATGGGAGATCCTCACTGTTTTTCATAATGCCTTATAGGGTAGCAAGCAAAACCCTGCAGTTCAGGAAGTTGAGTTAAGTACAGCTCCAGATGAGAATGGTGGGACTCATTGGGGTCAGCAGGTTGTTTCCCTGGACTAAGTATCTTTATCGTTGCAGAAATTCATTACCAATTATAGCCTTCTTTTCAATATGTTGTTTTTGTTCTCACTTTTGAGTGCTGAAACAACGATAAGAGAAGGAATAGAAGCTACAGTCTTTTCTGTGAATTTATTGCATAGGAGCATGGAGGAAACTTTATTTCAAATTTGATACGCAATGCTCAATTAAACTGATGTTTGAATCAATGGCCCTGTTCTTATCATTTACATAATTCAATGGACATTCACTCCTTTTTTCAAGGTATTCCTGCTTACTCCAGCTCTGAGAGTTAACGAAGGGGACAAAGTTAGAGTTTCTTTCTCAATGGTTCGCTCAAAAGAAAATCACCGGCTTATGGATATGGAGTTCACCTATGAATTGCATGAGTCATCTGGAAAGCAACTTCCAGCAATCACAAACAAGATTTACTTAGAGTAGAGCAAGGTTTGGTTCACAAAACTACACTATGGCTTTTTTATTCATGTGCCGATTCCATATTTCCATTGTTTCAATGCAAATACATAGGCAGTTGGGGTCTTCAAAGTCATTTCGATACCTGTTCATAAATCATGCTGCATTTTCATTGCCTTGCTTGACACTAGGATTCACTTCAACCTAACCTGATCCATTCTGTGTTCATATTTTTGACAGAATTATTACAAGATCTGATTCATTTGATGAATTGTGGTGGGGCACCGGTAAGTCAGTAACCATATGTCATGTGGCTCTCATAAACCTTCATTGCAGTAGTCCCTGCCCCTCTGTTGTGCTTGACTTTTGCAGTATGGCATTGCGGCCACTATTGGCCACCATCTGTAGTACTATGCGGGCTGTATACAATGTAACAGTGAGACCGTGAGGCGTGAATGAGTGCCAAAGATTTTGTTGTACTAGTGATTTGATATTTCGTTGGCCAAGTAATGGCAGATATTGCTTCTCCGTGTTCATGTTGTTGTTTCATGCTCGTCATCGTCCACCCGATGTGTTTTGTGTTAGTGTAGATAGGTCGAGTAGAGGCGCGTCATGAATTTATACTCTCAGGTTTGTGCTCCGGGTGATGATAGATGAGACGCGCGCTGGCTGGAGTTCCAATACCGCGATGATCCTACGGGCTATGGCTAGTGAGAACCACAGCGAAATTAATCTAAAATCAAACACTAGAATTTAGATTTTGAAAAGTGGAAAACAAAATTAAAATTCGATCTACATTGATGCTCCCTTTGTTTTTTTTTGTTTGATGTCTTTACTTTTGGATATGTTTTTTACTATGTCTTATTAAAAAATTTAGTACAAATATCAAAAAAATTACTATAGGTCATGTTTAAAGTACCTTTTAATAATAAAATAAATTACAACAAAATAAATGATATTCTGATAATTTTTTTGAACAAGACGAATGGTTAAATACATGCCCAAAAATTGTCAAAAGTGTAAAAAAAAAAAAGCAAACGGAGTACTGCTCTATTATTGATTGATATCGCATTGTGCGGTTTATCCAGCTTGTATTGAAAAGTTGGAGAGCAGATCTTGGAGCTCAGTAGGCTTTGGCTTTGGCAAATCCTTCGTTGTCACCCTAACCAGTCACCCTATCCATCTAGAAACATTCGTCCCGGTCTCTTTTGGGCACCTACCTTCAATTCTTAGGGCATCAGTCTATTTTGGATTCTTCTAATACCATAGCAAATAAAATAGAAAAGAATGTGAGAATAGTAAAAGAGAGAGAGAGTGGCTGAATGGTATCTGGACTAGGTAGTAATAGCACTTGCTTTAGCCTTGCATCCTTCGGTATGGTTGAAAAGATAAAATAAATAAATAAAACATTTATTTTAAAAATTCTGAGAAAAACCACTTACAACCCCATGGAGTTTTCGCTTTGACCCTCAGCGACGGCCGACGGTAGAGGCTGGCATCCTTGCTAGGAAAGTTGGCTCCACCAGGTAACATGCTCCCTTGTGATACCAACTAAAACTGAGACAATTGACCTCCACTTCCTGGCTCCTGCACTTCCCCTTTCCCGCTACAGTGTGGGACTTGATCTTTCGGTCCTCCACCTTACCACCTACATCATCCGTTGCCAATGCAGCATTAATCTTTGTGACTGCTTAAAGAGGACAAGCATGTTTTCTACATAGGCTAGAGCATTTTTTTATATATAATTGCATAGGCTACAGCATTTGAAAAGAGAGAAACCGCTGCTTTTCCAACAAAGCAATCACCCAGCCTTCCCAGATTGCTGCTATGGTTATAGAGGACATTCTCATGTGGAAACGGGTGGCCACCTTTGCAACAAAATTGCAGTTCAGTTCATCTGTAATGAAATGCCAATGCTCCTCGCTAGGGGCGGATCCAGCACCGAGGCAGGTCAAGCCACCGTCTAGGCTGGTCCGGCCCATTCCCAAGGCTCAAACTTCCACGTATAAGACCCTAGACCCAAATATAGTAAGAGCTTGAAGGAGAGGAGTGGCCTGGGCTGCACTCATGGGCTGGATCCGCCATTGCTCCTCGCCTTGTTTTAAAAAAGCACTAGGGAGCAAACTTTATGCAATTTTTTCACACATTTCCTAGAGGCTGTAGCAAAATTATTGACAATAATCAAAATCACGATGCTCAAAAGGATATTGTTAGCCCTGGTCCTTGCTCCATACCAAGTTTTAGCAATTTTATTTCATTAAAAAAGGATTCCATTCAATACACGCAATAGCTCACATACGGCTCTCCCCAGATCATACAAAGCATATACATGAGTGGGTTACATGATCATCAAAATTCAGAATGGGGTTCCTAGAATGTACAGTTGTGCAGCCCCCAAGGGCTAATGTAACTGTGGAATCAAAGTAAGCATCTGGACCACAGAATACCGCAGGCTGTGCTGCTGATCCCTTTACTTGCGCCTCCCAAGGCAGTCTGGGCTTCCCTCTAAATGGAATAGCATAGCCGCTGACCCCTTGCACCTCCCAGGCAGTATGGGCCTCCCTCTATATGGAATAACATGATGGCTGTTAATCTTGTGCTGAGTGGTCTAGTCCTTGTCCTCATCTTTTTTTTTCTTTTTTATACCATGCTGTGCTCTTTTCTTACTTCATCAACAGAAGCGCGTCTCTGTGTCGCCCTAGGAGGGTCAATGCAGTTGCCGCTATGTGATGAGCGGTCAAGCCAGCCATGTCGAGTTGCTCAGTGGTTGAGGCGTGTTCTATGTACCTGTCTGGCAGTACAATGGGTCGCCACTGCAGGTTGAAAACAAGATGGTATCATTTGAGATAACAGGGGTTTATGGAACAGAGGGCCTCCAACTGAAGATGGAAAGTAAACCAGAGGGTGCAGCGATTAAGAGTGAAGCTAGAATGCTCCATTACAAGAATGCAGAATGCATTTCATGATAGGGGTACTTAATTAGCAAGGTTATAGCTACAAAAGCTAACTTATGTGGTGAGGATTTAGTCCTACCTTTATTCTGCCATCGAGTAAACCATCGAGTGAAATAAATTGGGAGACATGCGAGCCAAAGCCACCTACAGTTCCTTCTTCCACCGTGACAAGAAAACTGTGCTGCTGGCATAACATTCTGATTAAGTCAATATCAAGTGGCTTGCAAAACCTCGCATTAGCAACAGTTGCCTGGATTCCAAAGTTGGATAGAAGAGATCGAGCTATCAAGCATCTCTGGACCACCTCACCATAGCCAAGAAAAGCTATCTCTTTCCCCTCAGCAAGAATCTCTCCTTTACCAATCTGAAACAGAGTACAAAAACTATTGGTAACACTTTTAAAACTTAACAGCTGGCATGCCACCAGCAACAATGCGAGGCATTGTCAGTTTATTGCTACTTACTAGGCAATTGAAACAACTTGAGTTTTAGGTATATATAAGTTCAGCCTAGCATTAATGTAACTACACCTAGAAATTGTATTATTTGCAAGTGATGCCTACTTAGGATCAATGAATAAACTGAAGTGAAGCTACCTCAAGTGGACTCCCATAAGTTAAAGGGCCACCAGCCCCGACAATGGAACCTCTAGGATACCGGAAGCAAATGGGTCTGTCCTCAATCACTGAAGCTGTCGCCACCATGTCAATAAGTTCATCTTCATTAGATGGTGACATGACAATCATGTTTGGCAAGCATGACATGAATGTAATATCAAACGGTCCTGAATTAGTTGGGCCTTCAGATCCCACCAGACCTGCACTTGTGATTGCAAAGCGAACTGGTATCTTTTGCATGTCCACATCTTCGACTATCTGGCATTCATGTGAGCTTTATGAAAAAAAATGAAATGAACTTACACTACAGTAGTTTGCAGATTCAGTGGATTACTAACTCTGTACCATTTTATGTAACATATTTATCATCTGAGAAATTTCCAGTGCATGGAATATGGGTTGCCGATCCTAATAATCAAGTTACTACTGTTACAACTGTAAAAAAAGAGATATACAGTTCAATAATTGTACCGACCATGTAAAAATGGAAGAACACAATCTAGGCTTAGAAGCACATGGTCAACCAAAGAGTTTAGAGCAAACAAATGGGACTCGTATAACTTCGTATAATGTATGCTATACATATGCTCTCTGGAGAAATGTGGATGGAATTATGCAAAAAGGCTTTAAACCTCCACAGGCCAAACCAGCAGAAAAGGTAACAGCATGTTGTTCGGCAATCCCCACATCAAAAAATCGGTCTGGGAATCGGGACTGAAATAAACAGAGTGATCGGTCTATTCCCATGCCAGCATGAACCACGACAATACGCTTGTCATTCTCCGCTTCTGCTATTAGAGCTTCGACAAAGCAATCATTATACGTCCTAGAAAAGCCATTTTCTAAAATTTTAAAAAGATCTTGACTTGAATCTGGAGATCCTGTTATCAGTATTAAAAAAGGTTAAACAATTAAAGAATTATCTGTCTGTAGTGTTATTTATATAGCTCGACTATTAAAAGAATTACAGTGGACCCTCAAAGGATAATAATGTCATAGCTGACAATAAAACCTCTAGTTATCCTCCACTATTATGTGTCAACTTGAAAACCCTAAAGGTTGTGACTGGCTATCCCTACAGGCCAGATATCATTTACACATTTCAAATGAAATACTAATCATGCATTCTATCGTTTTGTAAACAGGTACAGCTTTGGAATGTATGTTCTCACTTAAATTGAATTTTATTATTAACCGTTTTCCTTCATCTTATACTCCCATACATGTATCAATTATATCAGTGAGCTTGTAAGTTGTAACAGACCCAAGAGATATTCAAAATATGAAATGACAGATTGTACTGCTTTGTGAGGCAAATAGAATGCACATCACCATAGGATTGCACAAAATATTATTAATGATTTGTAACTGCACACCTTCCTCACTCGGAGTTATCTCACTTTTAAATTTCCCACCTGAATCCTTTTCATTTTCAGTAATTACATGTACAAGTACTGGGCCAGTCGAATCTAGAGTTGCAACCTCCTTAAGTACACAGATGAGATCATCAATATTATGCCCATCGATAGGCCCAATGTAGTACAATCCAAGTTCTTCAAAAAGAGTTGCTCCATGAGGGCCTACCATACCGCGAGCATACTCATCAACTTTGGCAGCAAACTCATGCATCCCTTTACCAAACCATTTGGAAAATCCCTAGGAAGAAAACAAAATTTAAACATCAAAATGGGAAGGTCCAGATAGCTCAATACTATTGCTCTTAAGAAAGTAGGATGGTTCACAGCACACTTGCCAAATGTTCCTAGAAGCAATTCATCGAGTTGGAAGTAATTATAATTAAAATTTTTGATGCCATCGTTTTTTTAAGTAGCATTAGAAAGTTAACTTAGAAATTCTGGCAT
Organism: Raddia distichophylla; assembly: GCA_005191435.1. Taxonomy (NCBI): domain Eukaryota; kingdom Viridiplantae; phylum Streptophyta; class Magnoliopsida; order Poales; family Poaceae; genus Raddia; species Raddia distichophylla. Next base: position 560,307 of record SPJY01025686.1, on the reverse strand, counting down.
GCAATAGGTGAAATGCAAATACAGTGCAAGTTCCATTTCACATTACTTAGAAGTTCAAAAAAGCCCTAAATTTACCACGCGTGTGTGTGCACGCATGTGTTGTAAGCAGCCAGAAAAAATTCAAGATCAAAATCAAAGGTATGCACAAGATATGAAAAAGACAAACATCTCCCAGATTAGTTCCCGGACTGTAAAAACACTTTCAGCAACCCTTTTGTGTGTGTCTGTTGAATCAGGAAGCATACCACAATTAAAATAGCAGGACATAATTTAACAGACTACGGGCATGCTAACAAGTTTAATGAAATATCTAATCTAATGATATGCTAAAATGCTAACAAGTTTAGTGAAGTATCTGATACACTATGTCTTGTACAGGAACAGAAATTTATACCTTTGCAGCCTCCCTAAACTTCCTAAATCCTTTGCTGGATTGAATCTTGCTCATAGCACTAGAAAAAGCATTAACAGACATCTTTGGCCGACCATCTGCTTTAGGAATTAAGGCATGCCGGCTGTCATTTAAAATAACTACCATGTTAGAATCAAGGAAACCAGCATGACCCATTGCCTCGTATACCTGACCAGCCATAGTTGTCCAATTACTTATAACTGTTACTATTCGATTTTTCCTCCCATTTATATCCCTTGCGACCGCCATCCCTGACAAGAGACCATTTTCAAGCCATAGAATGGAAAGGAAATGATTCGACAAGATATTTATAATCAAGTGTAAGAACAGAACATAGAATTAATATAAGATTTCACGCACTTCACTACTGACCTCAGACACAAGGGATAGGAAATCGAGAACTATACATCATAACTCATATTTTTTTGATCATATTTTAGTTGAATCTCTCCTGGTAGATATGTACCTGGGCATGAAAGGCGAGATGCACAGCAACGACAACAAAGCCTAGTCCCAAGCAAGTTAGGGTAGGCAACAAATGAAACCCAATAACAGCCACTAACTTTTATTAAAAAAGGATCAATAGCTAGGTCAGGGTTTGGATACATGCATTGCTAATTTCCATGTTCCCCTATCTAAGGCTAAGTATTTGTGTATGCTCCAAATCCCTTTTTACTACCTCCTCCCAAGCCAGGTTTGGCCGACCCCTACCCCTCTACATTATCATTGTGCCCAAGAATGCCGCTATGGATCGGTGCCTCTGGAGGCCTTCGTTAAATATGTCCAAACCGTCTCAACCGATGTTGGGCAAGCTTCTCTTCAATTGGTGCCACCCCTACCCTTTCACGTATAACATCATCCTTTCTCATGTGACCACAAATCCATCCCAACATACACATCCTAGCTACACTCAAGTGCTGAACATGTCACCTATATGTAGGCCAACACTTTGCACCATTCAACATCGCAGGCCTAACTGTTGGCACTTTCTTATCATAAAGGATGATAGATGATATGTGACATTTTATCCACCCCGCTTTGATTCTATGACAAATGTATTCATTGATATTACCATTTCTCTAAGCATTGATCCTAGATAGCGAAAGGTATCCTTATTGGGCACTACTCCTCCTTCCAGGCTAGAATCTTCCTCCTCATGTCTAGCAACACCAAAGTTACGCCTCATATACTCAGTTTTCATCCTACTAATTCTAAAGCCCTTTGATTCTAAAGTTTGTCTCCACAGTTCCAATTTCCTATCAACCCCAAACCTACTTTCGTCAACTAGCACCACATCATTAGCAAAGAGCATACACCAAGGGATATCTCCATATATGTCCATTGTGGCATCATCCATCACCAAAGAAAATAATTAGAAGCTCAATGCTGACCCTTTGATGTAGTTCTATTTTGATTGGGAAGCCATCAATGACACCATCACTTGTTGCAATTATGCACTGTCTTTGAATTTTTTTTCAAATAGCAAAAAAATTGATGAAATGTATAAAAACAAAACGAAACAAGGAAAAACTGCTAAGCTTCATTAAAAAAATGCATTGTTATAGCAGTATGCAACTCCCAATAAATATGATATACTATCTGCAAGACATGAATGTGCTAAAAAAAAACTGTACCAAGGCCTGCAGAAAGACTGTTGCATCCATGCCCGGCACCAAACGGATCATATTCACTCTCAAAACGTGATGTGAAACCCGAAAGGCCGTTTTTTTGTTTAATAGTGTGAAACAGATTACGCCTTCCTGTGAGAATCTTGTGTGCATATGCCTGTCGATGAGACTAATTGAGTACAGAAGACAGAAAAATTGATTTTATGAAATGGTAATTCAGCTGCTATTTATTCAAAGCAAATTCTTAGTAAAAAGCAGAGAGAGAGAGAGAGAGGGGGGAGGGAGGGAGAGAGGGAGAGAGAGAGAGAGAGAGAAAGAGAGAGGGAGGGAGGGAGGGAGGGAGGGGGGGGAAGGGGGAGGGAGGGAGAGATCATACATGCTGACCAGCATCCCATAGTATCTTATCCATAGGGGCATTGAAAACATAATGTATAGCAATAGTAAGCTCTACGACTGAATGACCATTGTTACATGGTTGGCATTTCCTGGACATCATAAAGGATATCTCTGACCGAACTTCATTAGCTAGTTGCTTTAACTCCTGCATTTTGGATATGGATGTGTCAAGAATTTCTTAATCATGATACTTTGAGAGACAATGCTTAAGATAACACAACTAACGACCTTACTAGATAGATTTTTCATATGAATGGGTGCATCAATCGTGTCCAGGATTGGAGTGGGATCCTTCTCCCAGAAAAAGCCATCGACCTCTGGTAACGCAGATACTCTTTGAATCAAACCCTATATAAGAAAAGAAGGGCGTCAGGCTATGTGAGCATAAAAGGCCAGATTTTTGCCGGGCACAAATGATATGATAGACATGATAACCTGTAACTAAAAAGCCCAGATAACGTCCTTCAATCTGCTATCTAATTCAGGACCAAACATAAATTCTTTCCAGATTTACGTGTTGCGGCTCTAGAAGGAAAAAAAAAACATACCCTGAATGGTAAAGCAGATACCAGTGTTTGATATGGCTTCAAATCTGATGTAGCGCATCTCAAATACTCACGAGAGTGGAAACGATAACTTGTTGAGTGCAGAAGGGCAGATTCTTCACAAACCAAATTACCACTAGGTGGAGAATGCATAAACACCACACCCATCCTGAACATCACAATTGTGCCACTTAACCTGAAATTGATCAAGCAGTTAACATGAGATGGTTCTTGAATTGAAAAAAAAAACGAATTGAGTGGGCACCAAGATTCAATCCTAATCAGTGGCGGATCCACCGCCCGGGCAGGGGGGGCAGCTGCCCGAGCTCCCGTGAATGTTCAAGGGATTTAGAGTTCATCATCAAAATAGAAAAAAACTAAATTATATGTATTGAGAAAACACACAAACTATTCCGTCGAATTCGGATCAAATCCGAGATCACACGACAGGGGGAAAACCAAACGAGAGAGAGAGAGAGAGAGAGAGGCGGCACTGGATCTGGGATCCAGAGGAGGTGAGGCAGCTGTACCAGAGGCGAGGCGGTGCCAACGAGGAGGCAACAAGCGAGCGAGGCGGACAGAGGCGGTGGCCGCTCCCCAACCCTACGGTTCCCTCCGCCCTTCCCCTCGCGTGCCCGAGACCCGAGTGAGCACCTGGTTGGAGACTTGGACTCAAGGGCGTTTCCGTCGGTTCACTGCATATGTATTTGATAAAAAACATAGTAAAACAGGGGAAAAGGGAGAAAAGAGGTGAAAAATTAGCAAAAATGTCACTGGTTGGAGAAATTGGAGTGCACGGTGTCATCCCAGATCAAACGTTCCAAGTTAATGTCGTTTCGTATCAGGCGAACGAATTGATTGTCATACATCGTATTTTTCCTCATGGAGGAGGCATCGGATGTGAAACAGAGGAGGACATCGGACATGGGCAAGCATGGCCTGGCCAGCCTGGTCCATCGCCCCGCCTATCCGTTTGTCGGGCCGACCAAGCCTAGGCCCGACGAAAACACAAATTAAGACCATGTTTGTTTCAGCTTAAAGTTAAGTTGAATTTTACTATATCAAATTTTGTTATTTTTTATAGCCTACATGTTGTAGTAGTTTGTAGTTCTTCTCAAGATTGTAAAACTATTTTTTAATTATTTTTTAGAATTATTAGAACACTTTTTGAGAACTCTCAATTTTTGCTACAGTAAAACTCAACTTTATTCAACGCTGAAACAAACAACGCCTAAATTGTAGTTGGACTGGACTTGATCCGGTTTTTGAAGCCCGATTGGTTGGGCCGAGATGGGCTTGGGCTTGGTCCGGTGGGAGTGGTCTTTTTCAAGCCCGACAGGTAGAGAAGTTTTTTTTTAAGAAACCAGCACAACATCTAAATCGACTAATTAACATCACCCGCAGCCAAAATATAAATATGGTCTCAAAAATTCCCGAGTCACACATTACACATACACATGTCCATCCTCCTGTTGGAAATTTCCATAATGGTAATTTCATAGCTGTTAAATTACAAGCGTTGAAAATAAGTAACATAACTAATAGTGAAATTATAAGAAAGCAATCATATAATCGACTGGATAATCATTGTATTCGCATATCGAGTTGTTTGGTTGGAGGTTAGCTTTGCCTAATTTTGTCACACCTTATGTTTAGAGTTCTTAATAAGACGGGGCCGGACCAGGTCAAGCCTCGACTTGACCCAACCCGTCCATTCTCAACATCCGCCCTACTTCGACCCGACCTAGTCCTCGGATGTACAAAATCTTGACCCACACCCCGACCCACCGGTGCACCGGCGGTGCACCGACCCGAGCCGCGACAGAGAAAATTCACATACGTCGTACCAACCAAACGCAATTAGGCATATAAAAATCCCATCAAAATACACAAATCCAATCACTTAGGTACATGAAAATCCAACCAAGTACATAAATATAGTAATGGCGTGATAGTAATACATGCATCAATACGGTTAATGGGATGGGTTAGGCTCACGAGTAACGTAATATACAGAACAGGGTTCGGGTTAGGTTGGGGCAAGCTTTAGTCCGAACCCGCCCCGAGATGAACCGGTGCAAGGCGTCACCACATCCATATTGTATGAATTATTCCAAATAAAGCAATGACATAATGAAATGTAGTTAAAAAAATAGGTGCTATATGTATTGAAAGTCGATATTCATACTTATATTAGAATATTCTAAAAAATAGTTTGTATAAGCTATATTACATAGAAATGCATTATATGAAATAGGAAAATTACATGCATGCCATTATAAAGTTGTTGATTCGCAAAAAATGCCACCCCATGCAACAATGAAAATGTGTGCTCTGGACCCACATGTTATAGACAAAAGAGTGAATTTTTTGCAAAGTGGAAATTTTATAATAGTATTGATGCAATTTACCCTATGAAATATGTAAATATATAGAAACTAAATTTTTATTGTGTAGTATTATCTTTGATCAACAAATAAAAAATAAAATAGGAATAAGATAAGATACAACGATCCTTGATAGATATTTTTGCAAACGTAAAAGTACTGATTTTTCCATACATGATTCTAGATTCAGTTTTAGGGACTGTCATCATGTGACTGGGACTTATTTAACTCTCAGTGGATTTTCTGTGCCGTTGATCAAACACCTCCATAAGGTACATAAATGATCCAACGAACATCTGGTATGTGAGAAAATGGACTAACAGATAAATAAGTCTCAGTCACCTGATTACTAGCAAAAGTGTTACTTTTATATGGTTTGGATTGTGCCACATGGCGACAACATAATGGTATAATAAGAATATAAATAGAAGCTTACTGTATTATCAAATCCCCTCCATCACATTACATTTTATTATCAAAACTACTCCATCATCATTATGTCGAATTGGACCTCATTATTAAATTTATGACGAAACAAATTAAAGATTTTTGTAATAAGTCATTATAAAAATAAAAAAATTGTTAATAAGTTAAATATTTTGATTTTGTTAAGTTATATTTATTAGTTTGTCCAAGCTTAAAAAAATTATAGATCCTCCACTAATCCTAATCATTATCCACATACATCCGATTTCCCGTGGATGTCCAATCATTACCGAACGATTTAGGGTTTCAAATTCAAACCTGGGGGAAAATCACCCAAAAATCCTAAATACACTGGCAATGTTTTTGGAGTGTTTGTCATGGTGAATATAGCTAACTAAATGAATAAAACTGGTCCATCAATGGTCTAACACTCAATAAGTTGAATTATTATTATCAAACATAAGTCTGATTTTTATTCCCGTAGGTTTACAATTAATATAGAGGGACAATATGAGGTTAAGCTCCCGTTCTTTTGAGCTGATCTGAACGGCCGAACAGCTGAAATGATTGAAATTCGAGAGCTTCTCGAGTTAGTGTAGGATCTAGGATAACCGACTAGAGGGGGGTGAATAGGAGGTTTTAAAATTTTCTTTGTTAGTTCGAGTTGATTAAGCACAAGTAATGGCAATAAGGAAATTTTGCACAAATTAATATACAAGGGCTAAGTCTCACTAGTGTACCAATAAATTAAATTAGACTAGATTACCTATCTGTAGTGATAAAAAAAATTGAAACACAAGTTCGCGCAAAATATAGGAATGTAAATGCACAAGGTAAAGAAATCAAGAGATAAACCACACAAGTAGACAAGCGATGTTTTCCCGTTGTCTTGGAGACTTGCCGGTCTCCCCTACTCCACGTTGAGGTAGCTTGAGCAAATCAAGCCGGCTCCAACCACAAATAAGCCTTCCTCAATCCACTAGAGGTAGCCCTATCCCGCTCCGGGTAGGTAAGATCCAACCTTCACACCAATACCGGGCCTCTCCGACAAGCTTCTCAATGGAGAGATCACCGGCCAACTCCACCACACCGTCTAGGTGGTGGCAACCACCAAGAGTAATAAATTGGATACGAGCACTTGGTCTCAATTTGATGTCGAGAAAATCAATGGATGCAACTCAATGAAATTTTGATCTCAAATGATTGGAATGGAATCACTAAACAAAAGAAGGCTTACAATTTGCTCGTGTGTGTAAAGATGGAGTGCCAAGAGAGGGAGCAAGCCTGCCAACAAGTGGTATTTATAGCCACACCCAAGATTCTAGCCGTTGGGGGCTTGCATTTCTGGTCAACAAGTTTTTTCACGGACAAAGTGACCTAGAGGACAACGACTATCCAGGAATGAATTTAATGCTAGAAAATAGTCGTTACATGACATGCGGACGGTTAGCCTATTATACACTGACAGTCAGCCCATAGAGTACTGACGGTCCGCACCTAGGAGTGATCCACGAACAAAATTTACTATCTTCAGCCAAATCGTCCATCATACACATGCTGACGGTCAACATGTGTATTGAGGACATTCAACAATAAAATTAGGACAAACTTAAGAAACTCTCTGTCAGATCATCCGCTCATTTAGATGACCATCCACATGCAACCTTTTGGAAACTTGTTTGGCCAACATAGGAAGATGATTTAGCCAAAGATAAAGAATCTAGACCATTATAAAACTATGCAATATATTTTAATATGGCCAAAGTGAATATATGTGCAAGAATTGATCTTTTTGACACCGAACGAGATCAACCTACTAGCCATACCCCTCTTTATAGTACAGTGAAAAACTATAAAATAATTTCTAACAATCCAGTTGTTGACACCCAATTTTGGCAGAAAATCGGATATTTAGAAAAGGGCGAATATGTTAGGATTATTGGGCCAAATCGGGATTGGGCTTTGTCGAAGAAGAAATTACATCTTGCAGAAGCCGATGAAGACAAGATTTCGGAAGAAATACGATCAGATCAAAGACTGCAGGTCGCATCGGTATCGGATTTGTAAACACTATAAATAGGGTTTTAGAGCCTCATAGAAAAGGATCTACAACTCAATACACAAAACTCTCTCGAACCCGATCGACTCCGTCGAAAGGCTTCAACTCGCAGGTAGAGCTATCTCGATGGGATAATCGATTCTCTCCTTGTAACCCGTGTGCATGGCTGTATCAATCTGATCTCATGTATGCAAACCATGTTAAACTGTCTCGGGATTTACCGATCTTTAACATGTTCTCGCATCTTACACTGTCTCGATTTAATCGATCTGTAATATGTGTTTATCCTGCAATACTGATTATCAAATGTCTTGCATGTTTTTCCCTGAATCTGATGTACGTGACTGCCTCGTTAAATCGATCTTGCGTATCCCTTGTTTAGGGTCTGGTATGTCTAGTTGTTTGCCGATTAATATTGCGTTATCAATTAGTATAAAACTGATAAACCGATTTGTTAGTTTATATCTAGTTTCGGATTTGAATACTGTCTTGGCCTGACCAATCTATTCGATCTGTTTCTCCGATTTGATCTAATATTTCGATTTAAAGGCTTAATACTGATATAAATAAAAATACCAAAAAGAAACAGGATTTATGTTTAATCGCTTATTTGAATATACTCGTTCTATCGGGTTTTAAGCCGATAGATCTTGTAATCGGGTTGTTTAAAACCGATTACAAATAACCTGATCTGGCTAAATTAAAAAGCCGATTAGGCATATATTACTGACGATCTCCTCCTTATTGATTTATAGGTCAAATCAATTGGCACGTTTGGTTTGAGTTGCGACGCGATCACTGAATCGACGCTTCTGCACGTGTGTTCACTTCTTCGTGTCAACACCAGTCTCACATCCAACTCCAAGACCAGCAAATAACTAGAAAAGATGTCCTTCCTCTTCAAATAATTTTACCTTTGCCTTGTAATTATCCTTTAACTGAGCGGGTGACACAAAACATCATCTGGACCTATTTCTTGAATAAGCTCAATACAAGTATTAGTTCTAATTATTAGAGTCATTAATCATCAAAATAATATTTAGGGGCCTAGATGCTTCAGTTAGTATTAAGATTCGGATCCATTTCGATTGACTTGTTTTTAAAACGTTAGGACCCACCTTCAAAATAGCAAAAAATGATTAAAAAACACAAAACATATTTTTTTTTCAAAACGTAGATAAGTCCATGGTCTTTTCAGCTTAGCAGCTTAACGGTTTAAAAGCTTAATGGCTTATCTACGTTTTTAAAACACATATGTTTTGGATTTTTTTGAGTCCGTCTTTTTGTTGTTTTGAAGGTGGATTTTAACGCTTTAAAAAGAAAGTCAAACTAAATGGATCCAAATCTCGAGACTACCTCAAGAAGCTATTATAAAATTCAGTCATTTCAGTCGTTCAGCTGTTCAGTCATTAATATGAGCTCAAAGGAACATGAAACGTGGGAATTTGCAAAGAGCTTTGAATTCTTTAGGTCATGTTCTTTTGAGTTGATTTGAATGGTTGAACGGTTGAACGACTGAATTTCGAGAGCTTATTGAGTTAGTCTCGAGATTTGAATACATCTCGTTTGACTTGCTTTTTAAAGCGTTAGAACTCACTTTTCAAAAAACTAAAAAACGGACTCAAAAAACTCAAATCATTTGTCTTTTGACAGCGTAGATAAGTCGTTAAGCTGTTAAGCCGTTAAGTTGTCAAGCAGAAAAGAACAGGGCCTTAGTTTTTTTAATAAAGAGAAATTAAACTCTAGTCTCGACAAATACAATTTGACACAGGCTTGACACCATACCACTTACATCCTTATGTGTTAGAGGTAGGTAGCCATCTTTGTGTGTGTTGAGCTTCGCTTGGCAGTGCGGATAAAGAATATTTAGAGCTTCAACGTTGGATTAGGTTGGTGGGACGGAGATGTCATCTTCCTCAGATCTGTGTAATACCGGTGCTAAAGGGGGCGGTGGGCCGGTGGGCCAAGCCCAGCCCACCACCGATTCCCATCCCAGCTGAAGAGATATGGCAGGGCAGCCAGCTCTCTGCCCCTCTCATCTCTCCCATTCGAGCTCTCCTGCCCCCATCTCTCTCTCCTTTTATTCGATGTCTCCCCCAGCCCGTGCTCCTCCCTCCAGCCACCTGCCTCCTCCTAGCGCCTCCTCCCCCAGCCGTCACCCTCCTCTAGGAGCCGCCGTCCCAGCCAACGCTCTCCCCAGCTAGCCACCGGCGCAGCAGCAAGCTTGGGCAGAGGGGAAGGGTAGGGGGGACTGGTTTTGGAAGAGAAGGGAAACACTGATGGCATCCGCCACATTGAAAAGAATCTGTAGCCGTCATATGTTGAATAAACTACTTTGCTCACCCGGTTATCAGCGCGCGGCGCGGTGATGGCTCCCCGCAGGTCGTGGGTTCGAGTCACGCTGCGCCCCCCGATATTTTATTTTTTCTGTGTCGGCGGCCTACTCTATGCCGCCGACACAGATGGCCGTCCAGGCTCTCTAGCAGCTAACCTTCTGGCCCCACATGGCAGCGACGTCGCCTGACTGACGCGTGGGGCCTCTTTATTGTTCAACCGTTCAACCCGTTATTTTTTCGTCTGGGGAGGGCGCAATGTCGGGGGTATTATTTTAGCCGCCGACATAGCCTAATTGGCGGGAAAGTAATTTGAATTTTCGACAGGCGGGTGGGAGGGGGCTAATCTTTATCGGCGGTCGTTATATAGCCGCCGACAATTCCTCAATCGATGTCGGCTGTATAGTTTTGGCTGCCGACATTGTATTGTCGGCGGCTCTTGGCCACCGATACTGAGTTTTCTGACCGCCCACATAGAGTGCGTTTCCTGTAGTGTAGAACTTGTTTGTTACCTTGGTAGTGTGTAATAGCTTATTAAAGAATGCTTGTGCTGCTTGGCTGATACTCTCTGAAGGTTGCCCGAGAGTATCTATTTTGGGATGGTTGTGGTTGTTGGCAGGTGTTAGCTTTGTCTTATAACTTGTTTGTTACCTTGGTAGTGTGTAATAGCTTATTAAAGAACATGATGGAGCGTGCATGGTCGGTTAGTGTTGGAACTTGTCAAAAGACACGATGAAACATGGTCGACCATTGTTGGAACATGCCAAAAAAATGTTGAAAAATGCCAAAAGAACTGCTGAAACATGCGAAGAGAACTGATGGAATATGACAAAAAACCGATGAAAACATCATATCACACGGTGATTCATCCACCTTATACAAAGCAATATGTCCAGCAAAAACAAGTGCGATGCTTCACAAGCAAACCCGAATATTCCATACATATATGTGTGATATTTCAAAACAATAAAATGATGATGTAACCGAGATGAGAATTGAGCATAGCTCAGATGATAGCATCCCAATTGTGGGATCTACGCACTTGTACTGTGTGTGTGTGCGCGCGCGCGTGTGATTGGGTGAGTTTTCTTTTTTGCAAAATAGGATCTACCTCAATTCCATTACAAATAGAATCACACCAACATCTAAATTACAATAAACCATTCAAACCGTTGTCTACCAAAAGTATATAAGATCCAGATAGCTAAACAAAACACAGACAAAACTTAAGTCTTTCAGAATGCATGCCCACGTTGCCGCGAACTCAAAATAATGACACAACTTTTGATCGTCTTCTTTTCTAAACTCAACAAACCCTATTCAATCATGCTTGTCGAACCCGATCTCTAAGCTCCTTGGACGAGGTTAAGGAGAGAGAGAGAGAGAGAGAGAGAGAGCAGATCGTAGGAATAGAATGAAGAAAATAATACGAGGATTAACAGAGGGCAAAGAATAGAAGGTGTAGAGGACGCAGTCAGTGCTGGTGGACCAACCGGCGAACGCCATCAGTCGGCGAGCAACGAAGCTAGTCCAAAGGGGGAGATTTACCTGTAGGCCACCCAGTTCTTTGGACTTTACCCACATGACATTAATTTAGTTTGCCATTACGCCCATGACACTGTACACACAAATTTCTTACCTCCACGACAATTTAACCATTTCCCCCTTTTTTTATTATCCAGCCCATTTTCCCCCGCGCGACTTTACCATTTTTACCTTGCCTAGTCTCTCTCTCCCCCCTTTTTCCTTCTCTTACCGCCGCCGTCGGTTGTGCCGCCTCACCGAGCCGTTGTCTCCCTCTTTCCCCTCCTCTCCGCCACCCCTTGCTCCTCTCCTCCCCTGCAGCCGGCCGCACTGACGCAGCGCCGGCCTCCTCCACCTCTCGCCGCGACCGCTCCTCCTCCTCCGCCTCTCGCCACCATCTCCACCAATACGGGCATCACAAGCCTCGCCACCGCCGACGCCTTGCTCTTGGATCCTTCGCTCCTCTGCTCCTCCTCAACTTCCCCTCCGCACCCGCGCCACCATCGACGCCGCCCAGGCCTTCATCGCCGGGTACCACCATGCCACGCCAGTATGGCCAACGGTAGAAGAGGAGAGGAGTAGGGGGTGGCGGAGAGGCTTTGACTAGAGGGAGGCAGCGGGCAGCGATGGCAGCGTAGCCGGTGGCGGTGAGGCAGCGACAGCGGTGGGGTTGGAGGCGCCGAGGTGGAGTGGGGGCGGAGAACTGGAGAAGAGAAGGAAAGAGGGAGGAGTGAGAGACGGGGCAACCGGGTGGAAGGGCAAAATGGTAAAGTCGCGTGGGGAAAATGTGCTGGATAATTAGAAAATGAAGGGAAATGGCTAAAATGTTGTGGATGTAAGAGCATCCTCAGCAGGGGAGCCATCAACTAGTTGCCTCCATCAAGCTGACAGCGGCATGCATTTGGCGGGCTAATTTTTTGAAAACCGGCTGTACCTGCTGTGAAAGGAGTGCTGCTGCATGCGTGAGCAGGCCTGTATACTACTGTAGCTACAGTAATATACGGGTCCTGCTGGAGATGCTCTAAGAAATTCGTGTAAACGGTGTCATGATCGTAAAAAAATAATGTCGTGTGGGTAAGGCCATCGAATTAGGTGGCACGCGCGTAGATCACTAAAATCTCCCTCCAAAAGGAGTAGTTGCTCTGAAGGAAAGAAGCTTGAGGATGAGGTTGCTTGCGCCGCCCCTTGCGCCTTGCTTGCCCTCATCTTGCGCCGCCCGCTCCCCGGCTGCCCCTGCCGGGCTCCTCCCCACGCCAGCGACAACCCCGGCCTTCCTACCGTTACCCTCCTCTCCTTGCCGACGGCGCCGCCGTTCTATTCCCCGGACGACGACGCGGCTGTTTGCTTCCCCTCCACTAGGTCTCCGGCAACCAGCAGGTACCCCTTACACATCCATGGAATTGGGAGCCCGGGCAGCCGCCTCCCCTGCCCGGGCGCTGCATCCGCCAATGGTGGTAAGGCCGGGTAGCCTACCTCGAAGATTCTCCAAAGTTGTGTCCTATTACAGCCTCACAACTCCACCATACAAGCTTGTACGTAGCCATCATGCTGATTTTGTTTCCCAGTTTCCCAGCTGATTTGTGTTTCCCTCGTTATTAAAGGTGTTTTTTATTGGGGGAAAGAAAGAACTTATAGCATGCTGTTGTGTTGCACAGGATGCTCTGGAACCTTATATGAGCAAGAGGACGCTTGAGCTTCACTGGGGTAAGCATCATCAAGATTATGTGGATGGCTTGAATAGGCAGCTTGCTACCAGCCCGATGTACGGTCACACTCTGGAGGAGCTTGTAAAAGAAGCATACAACAATGGTAACCCATTGCCGGAGTATAACGATGCAGCCCAGGTAATTTGATGCCTCTGATCACTTGCAATGCGTTACTCGGGTGCTTCGGTTCGACACACTGAAATTTCACCATGACGGCGCCAGTGGACTTGAGTACCTGCTGCTTATAGCTGAGATAAGATTACATCGTCTGTTATGCAGGTCTGGAACCATCATTTCTTTTGGGAATCAATGCAACCAGATGGTGGTGGCTCACCAGAGGGTGGTGTGCTGCAGCAGATCGAAAAGGATTTTGGCTCGTTCACTAATTTCAGGGAAGAGTTTATTCGCTCGGCGTTATCACTGTTAGGGTCTGGTTGGGTTTGGCTTGTCTGTAAGCTTCCCTTTTCAACTTTTCTGATCTGCTGTTTATGAATGTATCCTCTGATGTATGACCCAGACTCTGCTGAATGGTTTCTTGTTGCAGTGAACAGAAAAGAGAGAAAACTTTCTATACTTCATACACGAAATGCCATCTGCCCACTTGCTTTTGGGGATATTGTATGTTTACTCAACCATTTCTTTTGTCGCGCGTTTGTTTTCTGTTTGAAATGTTTAGAATAACACCCCCCAGCTTAAACCTTTTTGATGACATTCCATGCCCTCTTGCAGCCAATAATCAGCCTCGACTTGTGGGAGGTAAGGAAATTGACTCATTTTATGTGCTAACCTGTGCCAAATACTGACATCTTTCCCTTTTTTCAGCATGCTTACTACTTAGATTACAAGGTACTATCTAGCTCTCTTTTTTTTTATGGTAATTACTTATGTTTAAAATTGAACAAGTTTGTACTATCCTGTCAGAAAAACATCTGTGATGTTTCCTTGTTGATGATACAGGATGACAGGAGAACGTATGTTACAAACTTTATGGACCACCTTATCTCTTGGCATACTGTCACTCTACGCATGATGCGTGCTGAGGCTTTTGTGAACCTTGGTGAACCAAATATCCCAGTGGCATGAGATGTTATGATATCAATTGGCTATGCATGCACATGTTATCATCACAAGGTAAGAAATTCATTTGGCATAAATCTTAAGCACTTAATACATCATTCAATTCCTTGGGTGTGGATTGTCGAATGATATGTACATAATCAACAAAGGCAACATTTAGTTTTTCTATGCATTTTTTCCAACTTTAAGGTAACTCCTTGAGATGCTAATTCTTTCGCTTTGCTAGGAAGTAGGAAGCATGCACCTTGGAGGCTGAAGCAGAAAATGTAGTGAAATTTAGTTGCATTACGGAGCCTGAGATTATCTGGGGTTATATGGAGCTAGCGAAAAGCGTTTCCTTGGTGTGGTTGGATTGTTTCTTTTCTTTTTATGGAATGCAATTGCTTAGTGTCTGTTAGGTATTTTTGTCGAATATGTGTACGAGTAGGTTACATGGACTCTGTGTTGTAATAGGCAGGGTTGGTTAATGTTAAAGACGGACTCTATCTAGGCCTCTACTATATAAAGGAGGGAGAACGTATGTTACAAACTTTATGGACCACCTTATCTCTTGGCATACTGTCACTCTACGCATGATGCGTGCTGAGGCTTTTGTGAACCTTGGTGAACCAAATATCCCAGTGGCATGAGATGTTATGATATCAATTGGTTATGCATGCACATGTTATCATCACAAGGTAAGAAATTCAGTTAGCATAAATCTTAAGCACTTAATACATCATTCAATTCCCTGGGTGTGGATCGTGGAATGATATGTACATAATCAACAAAGGCAACATTTAGTTTTTCTATGCATTTTTTCCTACTTTGAGGTAACTCCTTGAGATGCTATTTCTTTCGCTTTGCTAGGAAGTAGGAAGCATGCACCTTGGAGGCTGAAGCAGAAAATGTAGTGAAATTTAGTTGCATTACGGAGCCTGAGATTATCGGGGGTTATGTGGAGCTAGCGAAAAGCGTTTCCTTGGTGTGGTTGGATTGTTTCTTTTCTTTTTATGGAATGCAGTTGCTTAGTGTCTGAACTGTTGGGAATTTTGTGTTTACATTACAATGAGTATGGCAAGCCTAGGATTCATTTGCCTGCCTTTGTAGTTATGGTGGATAAGTAGACCTTGATTTTATCTAAAAAAATAGCCCTTGATTAAAACTTGCATACTATGTAGTGTCCTGAGATATGTAGTCTCTCTTTCAATTCGGTTTTATGTGTATTTTATTCTGTCTATTGTTTTGCCAAATCAGACCACCAATAAAAATGCATATAAAGTAGATATCATTTAACTATGTTAGGAAAACATTAGGAATTTATATCGTTCCTTAACTTTTACTTCTGCACTTAGTTAAATCTATGACACATTGGTAAGAAGGGCTTTAATTGGTGTTCTATGCTCTTTTAAAATCACGTGGAGGTTTTATGTAGGTTTACTTTTTTTGTCTGTTTGTACTCATACCAGACAATATTCCCCTTTTTACCAAGGTTTGACATGGATTATGAACATGCCACTGAACTGATATCTGGTGATTTTTTTAGTTTGCATTCTTTTTAACTTCCATTATTGCATATGACCTTGATGTGATATTCTGAAAAAGGGAGTATGTGTTAAAGCATGCCCTGGACCTATTACTTTCCATGTCCTGCACCGAGCTATTTGATGCAATGGAAAATTCTTGCGGCCATCGTTTGTGGCTGTCAGCACAATTTCCCATAGGCCACTTCTTGCCCCTTTGTCACTACTTTTAGAACCAATTTACCAGTGATAGTAAAACAACTTTATTTGTTTTGAGATATTCAATTAAGCTGCTTTATGTATAGCAAGAGCAGGCTATGCTTAAATTGTTTCTCTCACTTTGTTTTCATCCATTTCTCAGCAACGCCAACGAAATTTTGGACCAGGCTCTACCTGAGGAGGCTAAGTTGCAAAGGCAGCATGAGAGATGCTTATCTCATACCACCTCATGTCACGAAAGATAAACCAATGGTAACCTACCTGAAGATAAACAGATGAGATGGGCTTTGTCATCATCGTTATACAAGGGATTCTGTGGCAAAGTTGCTTGCCTTTGACACTTCAGAGCATGAATGAAGGGTATGGGCTAGCTGCTGATCTGACTACTGCCTGAAGGCTGGAATCCATGGCACCTTTTCGCGAAGGTTTATGTTTTAGAAATAAGTTCCATGATGCTGTTAGAGTAGTCCTAAGTTTCAACGACACCTAGTCATACGTTCATCTTTCTGTTGTTACAGAAGAATTCAGTGATTGTGCATCGAGGCATATGCCTGAAGGATTTTTTTTTTTCGAGTAATGCTTTGCATCGGGTTCGGACGCTCGGCGACTCCGCGTCGCATCGGGCGGCCCACGACTTGCCCTGGGCCCTAGGCAGCTCGGCCTTTTGGCAACCCGTCCGTGACTTTTCTAGCACCCGTTTGACTTAAAGTTGTTATAATCCTTTTCATCTTACAGCTGAGCTGAGGCCACTATTTTCAGTTTAAAGTTTCTGAAAATTTCAATCTGAAAAGTTATAATCCTTTTATAGAGATTCTGAAGTGTTTAAAAAATTATGAAAAATTATTTTAGCAACTCTTAAGAAGAAAAATTTCAGACCTCATAAGAATAATTACAAAGTAATACATCGTTTAGTTTGTAAAAATAATAAATTTTCATTAATTTAATTTAAGCTAAAAAGAAAAAGGCATAACTAGTCGCTGCTTGCCGCACTAGCACCCACAGTAGTGGCTGCTTGCCACGGTTTTGATTGTCGTCAATGTAGCGCTCTAGCCGTTGGAGCAGCACTCACCCGACCACCGCCATCACCGTCGCCTGCAACCCTCCTCTTTCTCTTTGTGTGTGCGCGTGGTGCATCCTTCTTAAGACCGAGCAACACTCGCTTGACCATCACTTACCGCCGTCGTTGCTGCCACCCGCAACCCCCCCCCTCTGAGTGTGTGTGGTGCGTCCTTCCTGAGACGTCGACGAGCTCATCTGACGAGCTAGGTGGCTGGATCTAGCGAGCACGACAAGAGCTCGCCATATTAGAAGAAGGTAAAGAAAAGGTATGCATGATTTTGTTCTTGAAACATCATGCTTGTGCGTATGTAACATTGGTGTTTGTTTGTCGAATAATGTTTTCATCTGTTATTTTACATGTTTCATCAGTTCTTTTGGCATGTTCTAGCGTTCTCTGTGATATGTTTCAACAATTTTTTTAACATGTTCCAACACCAATCAACTATGCATGTTCGTCATGTTCTATTCATGTTTTTCATCAGGTTGGCATGTTTAGTTGCTATATTTTTTTGATGACTTGATAGTGCATGTTTCGTCAACAGAATAAAATGTTTTAACATTTACAGCCAAATGTTTGAACAATATAATGTGTATGTTCCATCAGCACATTTAACACAAGTTACACTGTTTGGAAGAAGCGTTCCATTTTTTTCATCGGATCAGACGTCCGATCTATAGTGGCTTTTTTCTCATATTATTTATTATTCATTCGATTACTAGAACCGTCTACAGGTTAATAAATACAAGTGAGAATTTTGGTACAGAAAGATGGAGCAGTAGTGTAGACCCTTTGAACTTGAATTACCGCGGTCTTTAGCGACCAGAAACTCGAAACATTCATGCCAGCCCTAGGGAGTATTTGTGAGTGTGTTAGTGTGATTAAGGGACTAATGGCCGGTGGCAATTAGTATGCGATTAGTGCAGTGCATGCTCAGTCACCTGGGAGTTCACGGCGCGAGTGGGGCTCGATTCACGTTACCAGCCGCAGCGCCTGCGCGATTCGGCCGCGCGCAGGCGCCCGCGAGCTAGGCGCTCCCAATAGATAATCGACGGTCTATAGAATAAAAATGAGCGTCCAATATACTTAGCGATCTTGTGGACCACCACCATGGCATAAGATACCAACCTCATGGCGATCGCTACACTGCAAGTCTGCGACCAACCACTTGGTCAAGTCCCCTATCAGAGACAGAGAGGTTGTAGCCTGCACCAACTCCAAGATGATAAACCATTTGATTCTCACTGCCTCACTGGTATGGCAGTTTACCTAACCTGTCAACCTGCCACAAATCTTCTTCGCAATTGCAAAGATCAAGATCACAGCGGTTCCACGACAAGCATGTCCCCTTCGACAATTTTCTTTGTTTTAGACAGAGAAGAAAAAAGAAGTGGTTCTCTTCGCACGCAAGGTTCCGAATCGGATGCTGATATGCTATTCGAACTGAAATACACGAACCATTACAATAGCCCAAATGTTTCGATTCCGACAAAGTTCAATCATCTGTATAGCACGCTGATTATTATTACAAATTTTTTTTTGCACAAGCACTAATTAATCTCGGGTAAGAGACGGAGGCCGATCTCCGTCTTGGTCTTGCTCCTGCCGGTGTTCTTGGGTTGCCGCCATGGCGGCCTAGTTGCAGCAGCAGCAGAGGCAGTCGAGGCAGCACTCGCAGGTCTCGTAGCAGCAGAAGCAGCACAGCGCGGTGAAGATGCTGCAGGCGATGAACAGATGACCCAGGGTTAGTCAGGCAGCTCGACGAGGATTTGTAGAAAAGAAAAGGCAGGAGATGAACAGATGACCCAAATTTCAATTGCAAGTTCTACGAACAATTAATACGCTGGGTTTCATCAGCTCTTTGCTACCATGCTAACAGTTCTATGGACTTAAAAAGCTAAACCTACAACCAATCAAGCATGAAGACTCTGTAATTTACATGGAGAGACGCTTTGTTGCTCAGGAGAACACTTGATCAGGCATCAAGACTGCATAATTCCTGGCTTTCAAGGCTAAAACTACAATCTTTCTTTTTGGAAAAAGCTAGAACTACCACTGATCAAGCATAAGACTTGAGAATTCACATGGAAAACACCATGCTGCTCAGGAAAACAAGGATCAAACGTAGCCGATCGGTCGGTTAATCAAATGGACAGTTACCCTCCTTTGCTCTGCCCTTCTGCTCCTCGAGAAGAAGCAAGAAGCCAAGAACACAGGAGATGGAAGAGAGAGTGAGCCAGCCTCACCATGCATAGAGGCAGCCCTTCTCCTCATGGCGCCTCTGCACATGGTCCAAGTAGGACATCTCCTGTGCCGATGGAGCGTTGTACATCTTCACTGCCTGCTCTGCTTGAGGTCTGAGCTCCGAGTCGTTTGGGCAAGGGCAATGGCTTATCTGGCTTCTCCTCTCTTTCTCTCTTCCTCTCTCTGTTTCTTGTGGCCTTGTGGGATTGCAAGGAGTGGATATAATAGACCGGCGATACTTTCCACCCAACCACGTGCCAGTTGCTATGCGTGCTCAGGACAGGCATTACAGTGACTGATATAAGCTCCATGGGCCCACATGTCGGCCAGCGCTTGTGTTTTTCTTTAAAGAATTTGGCCCTTATTTTGTACTTGGATTGAATTTTGTATAATCTGCATGGTTATTTTTTTAACAAAAAAATATGACTTTCTTGGAACAGGAGACGTTCCAGGGATTCAGATGTCGTGCTTTTAAGGGTTATTTTTTCATCAAAAAATCAATAAAACCATCCAAGTAAAAAAATTCGGGGCCAATTTGGAATTCTACCGAAGGACCGAATTCGCTGGTTTTTTTGCAGATTTCGGTGCATTTCAGCCAAATTTTGTACCCATGGACTCAGCTTGGTAGGTTGGGAGACTTACCTTCCCCAATTTTCCAACCCTAAGGCTTTGTCCTTTTCAGTCTAACGACTTAACACTTTAACGACTTATCTACATTTGAAAAGATAAATGCTTTGAGTATGGCTTCTTCGGGACGGCTCGGGAAAAAGATTCCCTATTGCAATTAGGTTTCCACTATTGCAATTAGGTTTCCACTAATGACGCCTGCAAGGTCTGGAATTAACCATCTATTGGCTCTTTTTGCTAGGAGTAATTTTATAATCTCACATTTGTGCTTTGCAGCCCTGCAGGAAAGGTCTCTCTGATTGATGGCTCCAAATATCCTGTATTTCTTGCTGATTCCCTCGGTGGTCCGAACGCAGAACACCGATCAGCAAGAGTGATTTATGCGGGCACTTTGATTATATAAGACCGATGAACTTGGCAATCCAGAAATATTGTGGTGTTAAATCCATTGGAATCGCGTGCATGAAGAAAAAAGCTGCGAGTTACCTGTGTTTTCAGAATGCAAGATAGAAAAACCGATGCATTTAGATTTTTAAAAAATAAGCCGAATTTCTAGTGATAGACCTAACTCTCATTAATTTTGGCCTGTACAAATTTGAAGATTGTGCTCTTAACAAATGAAGATTCTATATTTGATTAAAAAACTGTCTACAGACCAGATAAATCCGGTAACCTCCGACTATCGGCCGTATCATTTCCATTCAATAAAACTTGCCTACCCAATTGCTTTTTTAGACTTTTCAGTTCTGTTAGATCATTTTCAACAGTATCTCTTTTCGTCCCACTTTTTCTTCACGAATAGTTTTTTTTTAAAATCCCAATGGACTCTCTTTAAGGAGAAATCCATCCTTTCATTATCTTCAAAACGAAATTATCTCTCTGTTCTCTTTATAAATTCGTTCGAAGAGATGTTGTTGGAGTACGAGGAAAGAGAACGAAGAAGGTAATAAAATGAAGAAAAAAATAATTGAAGATGGTCTTGCCCGGAACGCTGCAAAGTGTCATCTTTTCTCTCTTTTGTAGAGAACATATACCCAGCACCAGATAATTAAGAGGTGACGGAGAAAGCTAGCCATGGCATCCCTCTTGGAGGAAGCAAGAGGCTCGAATTCACAGACCAAACATTCCGCGATTATTCCACAGAAGGATCCAAGAACCAACAAGTGGTTTTTTAAGAAAAAAACAGTGCGCAGTGCGTTGTCATTCCATTAAGAGGAATGTAAATAAATATATTATTATATTAAAGCAAATTGAACGGAGCTGCGATGCTATTAATCCTAAACTACTAGAAAACCCCCACGTCCTACGTTAATCGGAAAGGAAAAAGATCTAAACATTGATTATTGTGGTTTCAATTATAACGGTTTAGATTAAAAGAACTATAATAATAAAATAAAAATAATTTCAAAAGAGTTTATATGTTAGATAAAAACCCATATAAAATACGAGATATAATCGTATAAATATGTGGAACAACTTGCTCGTTATAATATATAACTGTACGGAGGGAAGAGAGGGTCGGCTACTTGGCTCTAGCGACTGCACCGGCATACCAGCGAACCAAAAGGGTATTGCACAAACATCAACTGGATGGATCCTATATTCCCACACACAATTCCATATATGAATACATGAATGAACCATAGTGGATTTGTATCCGAACAATGGGCACTAGCTAAGGGTTCGAAACATCGTCGATTATCATGGGGAGATTTATCTACGGGCCACCCAATTCGACCGCCTTTACTCAGACGATATTAATTTAGTCTGTCTTTACGTCCACGACACAATGCGCATGAATTTGTTACCTTAGCGACATTTTGACCATTTTATATTCTTTTCCTGCCATTTAGTTCTATTTTCACAGCTGAAATGACCCTTTTACCCCTTGCCCATTGTCTAGCTAAAAGCATCAAATTAAATACTCCCTCCGTCCCAAAAAGAATTTCATTCTGGGATTCAAATTTTGTCCCAAAAAGAATGTCATTTTAGAGCAATAAATGCTAGATTCCCCTCCCACCACTATAAAATACCTATAGATTCCCCTCCCACCACCAACTCCTCATCCAACTATAGCTAATAAATAGGGGCATCCAAGTCATTTCACCTCTTAGATAATTTGAATGTTTGAATGCTAAAACGACTTTTTTTTTGGGACGGAGGGAGTAGCAAACTAGCTAGTCCAAAGGCGCCCCCAAGTACCTGATTAAAGTAATTTGCAACAACAAAATGTTTAAACACGTGGAAATAATATTCAACACATTTGAAATTCACCATTTTGACAGAAATTCATCATTTTTTATAGAAATTTATCAAAATTGGAAAAAATCATCAATTTTGATAGAAATTCATCGTTTTTATAGGAATTTATCAATTTGGCAGAAATAAATTTTTCCACAAAAATTCATTGTTTTTGGCATATCTTCATCGATTTTGAAAAAAAATCATCCAATTTGATAAAAAAAAATCATCGTTTTTGACAGGTTATTGAAGTTGGCAGTAGTTTTTTTTTTTTTTTCAGAAATTCATCTATTTTGATAGAAATTCGTCGTTTTTGACATACCTCGGTCCCTATAAAAAAAGATGAATTTCTGTGGAAAAATATTTCTGCCAAATTCAAAACGGGTGAATTGCAAATCTGTTGAATATTATTTCCACGTGTTTAAACATTTTCTTGCTGGAAATTATTTTAATCAGGTACTTGGGGCGCCTTTGTACACGCTAGTTTGCTAATTAATAATTAATTTGATGCTTTTGCCTAGACAATGGGCAAGGGGTAAAAGGGTCATTTCAGCTGTGAAAATAGAGCTAAATGTATGGAAAAGAATATAAAATGTCCAAAATGTCGCTGAGGTAACAAATTCACACGTACGGTGTCATGAACGTAAAGGCGGACTAAATTAATGTCGTCTGGGTAAAGACCATCGAATTGGGTGGCCTGTAGGTAAATCTCCCAGCACCATGTGATGATCGTCGACTTGCATCGGCGTCTGGTTAAATCAAAATTTTGGTTGCTATTCAAAATTTCCAAACAAAAAACCCACAAAACTCAAACCCAGCAGCCGATTATCGGTGGTCAGACCGACCGACCTCAGATTCAAAATTTATAAAAACAAAATCTTGATAGACTTTTCCAGACTTTTTTTCCGAAATTTTTTAATTTTGTGAACCCTGCATGCCCTGGCTACAATACACAGAGAGGAATCATGCGACTGAATGGCTAAAAGGAAGAAAAGATGAGGAGGAATCTGAGTGACCATGCGTAGAGGCAGCCCTTCTCCTCGTGGCGCTTGCTGCAGTGGTCGTAGTAGGACATGTCCTGCGGCGGCGGCGGAGCGTTGTACATCTTTGCTTCCCCGGCGTCGCCTGCAGCTGCCTGAGGTGAAGGAGAAGGTGAAGCAGCCGAGAGAGAGCTTTCTTGGCACTGGCTCAGAAGCTCTGCCTCTTCTCTTCTACGTATTTATAGGTCAATTGGTCAAATGCACAAGTGTGCATTCTACTCCATCTCCTACCTTGGAAGGAGCGAAGAGCCCCCTCTGCACTAATCGCATCATCGTATTGCGACAAATTAATGGCGAGATATATTTTTTCCTTTCTTTGTTTCTATCTGTGCCTTCATGAGTCATGGCCTCGTTTCCTTCGAACCGAAGTTTTCCTAGTTAACTAGTAATACGATGGCTTAATTCCCTTTTGATCGGTTCTGCATGGTCATTAGGTCATAGTCATACATATATATCTTCGGCGCGCGGAAGCCCAGACAGGTAGAAGATGACACAAATGGCGTGTTTTTAAATGCAGGAGATAAGAAGCTAGACCGGTGTGCTAATGCATCATTTATATAGTCCGTCCACAATTCACATCTCTACCTAAACATTACGCGGTGATGATGCCATTTGGATGGAACAATTGTCGTATATCTCTAGGCCTATCTGCCTAATGCGTCATGGGATCATCTGTTGTAACCTCATAGCATTTGTCATGAGTCATGTCAGTGTTTTGAAGATTTTGTCCGGATGAAGTGACACCATTCACAAATTATTCTTTTCTGCTGCTTTGTGGATTTGATGGCTGTGGCATCACTTTGGACGTCAAAATGCATGCTTGATTACCGATTATATTGCAATGTATTCTAGAACCCACAAAAATTATAACTATTTATGGAATCTAACTAGGCAACGTATCATGTGTACATAGGGGTTTTCGTGTATACATCGGGTACACCAACTAACAATAGTCATTAAAATTCTGAAATTGTTTTTGTAGATGTTCTTCATTGGTTGCTCTAACTGTGTATAAAGTTGGAAGATATAAAAAAAGAAAACTATATCAATTTCAAACTATTCAAATTTGTTATTATTTAATCTTTTTTTATAACTCTTAATATATAATGAATTGATCTTCAAACTTTATACATAGGTAGAGCAACCAACGAAGAACATTTATAAATTTTTTTAGAATTTTTCATGATTATTATTAGTTCGTGTACACGGTGTATACACGAAAACCCCTATGTACACAGTATATATGTTGCCATCTAACTATGCGTATATTATTCACGTAATTGAAAATCAACATAATCACGCCGCATGCAGAGGAACTAATTACACATGAAAAATGGAAATCGGAGTAATTGGCGCTATTCATCAAACAAACTACATGCACTTCCTTCTCTATTCCCACAATCTTCGTTTTCCTATTAGATATAAACTCTTCTCAATTTGATTTCTAGTTTGACAAAAAAAAACACCCAATTCTCAAATAAATCATTAAATTTTAGATACAAATTTTCCTCGAACTTGAACTATTGGTTTGATTCTATGTTCTATTGGTCTTAAATTCATTCAATCAAAATGCATACATACATTTAACATGTTAATTTAATAAATTACTTATTTGTCATCATATCAAATTATTCAAAGTCATCTATACCCTCCCTAGATACATACTATGATTTTAGTATAATATACTAACCTTGTAGCATAAAAAAAATTAAGACTAATATAAGCCTTCAAATCAAGAGGATTGGATGGTTCATATTCATTATTCATGAGAGGGTACCGTAGCTGGTCTAAATATTTGGAAAGATATTTTATATCTAAAGTCTTGAAACTTTAGCTTGCAAATAACTCAAGCAGCGCGTATTTGTGCTCCGAGGGAATCTTACATTTGCCTGCTGCACTTATATATCAAAATAAAATAAAAAAATAAGCAAGGAAGCTAGACAGTTTGCAAATAAACTGAGCAAAAATGTCCATGTGTTACGCCAGAAACTTTGGCTTGCATCTATTTTTTTCCTTACTGACTAAGAGATGAGAGTAGACTGCAGATTCAGAGCGTACACGGTACGACTGGAATTACAAGTGGAACGCCTCTTACGTCCATCTCTTGGCGTGGATTTTCCTTTGCTGACTAGTCGATAGGACGACCAAGAGGTCCAAAGATTCATTTCTGACCAGAACAACGTGCATGGTGTGCAGCCAAATTAAAGTGATTTATATACATGTGCATTGAACATCAAGATGCACATACAAATAATAGGGACAGCCGCCATGTAAGACATAGTGGTTGCATGGAAATTTTTTTGAAGTTTTTTAGACCGGAAGGGGGAGAATATTGGCAATATATATCAGTATAAAATAGCTGGCTGTACGTGACTATAAAGCTTTTATTGTATATAGTAGAGGATACCGAAACTTACTGGACAGAAGCCAGAAGGGACAACAAGAGGTGGAGTTTTCATGTGTTTGAGCACTAGTTTCGTAGCACGCAGGGCGGATCTAGCAGACACCCGCATAATGTTCATAAAAACCGAGTGATTAGCATGCATATAAGTAGTAGTACTCGATTAGATAAACTTCTTCATGTCTATAATAAGTAGGTCATGGGTTCAAATCTTGCTTACTGCATTTTTTTTTTACCTTTTAATGTTCTCATTTTCCTTTCAACTGTAATATAGCGTTTACAAAAGATGACGAACTGTAAAATAATAATATAAGGCATTGTTTCAATGTTCATTGCATTGCATGTTATGTTATTTTTAATATAAGATTTTATTTCAAGCATTATTTTGAAATTTTACTACTTTAAAATTATAAACCTTTATATTTATGTGTCATTTTTTAGAAATAATATATGCCAACGATTCTTCTATAGTGCATTAAAAAAATAATAGTTGTGCACCCTCAGTTTTCAAATTGTAGATCCTCTACTGCTAGCATGTAAATCCGGTTTTTATGCAGAGGTGTTTAATTAATGGGAGAGAGAGAGCACATTTCTCTAGTAGTACCCCCTCATTTTAATTAGGAAAAAATACCAGTTTAGTCCCTCAACTTTCACGTTTTCACCAAATTCGTCCATAAAGTCTAAAACCAGTTTTGGCACGTCCCCAATCTTTCAATACTGTGCTGATTTGGTCCTTTGACTGGTCAAACCTAGATTGGAGGGCGGTTTTACCTGATGTGGCGCTCATGTGACAGATTCCGCTTACATGGCAATCTACATAACTCTCCACGTGGCTTTTTTTTTCACGAGTAACAAAACAGCAGGCCAAATAATTTTTTAAAAATTCATACATTGCTCAAATGAAAACTTTGTTTATACAAAAACTATGCGTCTCAAAATTATCTACAACTTTTGTGTTCAACCCAAATTCATCCAAGCAACATAAAACCTCGAAAATGGCAAATTACCGAGGACGGTGCAGTCGGCCCGAAAGCAGGCAGCGACAAACATAATTTTTATAACTTCATACATTGCTCAAATGAAAAACTTTTCTACACGAAAGTTATAGATAATTTCGATACTCATCTTTTTTTTATAAACAACTTTTTCATTTGAGCAGAGTATAAATTTATAAAAAATATTTTTGTCGCTTCCTGCTTTCGGGCCAACGGCACCGTCCTCGGTAATTCGCCATTTTCGAGGTCTTATGTTGCTCGGATGAATTTTGGTTGAACACGAAAGTTGTAGATAATTTCAAGACGCATCTTTTTTGTATAAACAACTTTTTCATTGATCAACGTATGAATTTCTTAAAAATTATTTTGTCTGCTGTTTTGTTACTCGTGAAAAAAAAAGCCACGTGGAGTGTTACGTAGATTGCCATGTAAGCGGAATCTGCCACATGAGCGCCACATCAGCTAAAACCGCACTCCAATCCAGGTTTGACCGGTCAATGGATCAAATTAGCACGGTTTTGAAAGATCAGGGACGTGCCAGAACTGGTTTCGAACTTCAGGGATGAATTTGGCGAAAACGTGAAAGTTGAGGGACCAAACTAGCACTTTTCCTTTTAATTAATGGGAGAGGTATTTTTATGCATGGTGCTTAACGATGTACCACCTCGGCTAAAAAATATAAGGTGAGGTTTGGCTTAACACGGTTTTCAAACTATGCTTTCACACTTAATTTATTTTATTCTATATTTTGATAGTAAATTATAACCATTAGAAAGTATTTTAAAATATGAATCCAACTATGTTATGTGAGCATCACAAAATCTACATATTGTTGCATACATTATTGGCCAACGATTAAAAAGTTTGAATGTAAACATGTGTGTGAATCTTATATTTTTTACGGAGGGAGTACATCATCAAGCACCATGCAAAAAAAAAAGTAAAAAACTTAAGCTCTCATAAGGGTGCTAACATTTTTTCTCCTCTAACCATCTAAACACAACATGGATGTGTAGTTAGCACTTCTACCCTCCTATATGGCATATGCATATATTCAAGCACTTGTTCTGTTCTACATGGATAAAAAAGACTTTCTTTTAAGAACATGTCTGATGCGCCCTAAGTTAGGATGTCACGGTATGTAGCGAGTAAAATATAAGAGTGTCAAATATAGATAAGTGAAAAGAAGGTGTGAACATGTAGAACACCATTAGTGATGGCCTAAGCACGTTGCATGATTCATAGTTTTTTCCCATAGGAGGTGGGTGCCCTCCGTCCTGCCCTCTGGTGAGGGCGCCCACTGCTCTACCTGCCGCCATCGCGGGACGCGCCTGTTGCGCACACGCCCCTGATGGGGGCGACCGGCTGGGCTTTGCTAAGCGGCGCTAACGGCTGGGGTGCCTACTGTCCGTGGCTCGGGTGTTCTTCCTTGGCCTGGGCAACGTGGTGACATGTTAATTTTCAATGCTCCAAGATGTCATTGTGTCAAAAAAAAAAGTAAGCCTAGCACCCCCCTCTAATTTTGTCCTGCGTACGCCCCTGCTGTCGTCCATGACTCGGGTGTTCTTCCTTGGCCTGGGCAACGGGCGCCTATACCTTAAAAAAAAAGCGGCACAACATATATTTTTATAGATAAATAAAAAATAAAATAAAATATTAAAAAATCTCGAGAAACCGTTGGAAACTCGGGGCGATTCGCGCTATGGGCCTGGTAGCCCGGTGTACGGGGTAAACCAGTGAGGTAGCCCGTGCACAGAAAGGCCGCAGAAAGATGGGCCACGCACGCTGTCTTTAGCCACTTCAACGGGCCTCGCTTTTTGTCCACCGGCACCGTCTGTGCCATGTGTGGGCCGAGCAACTCTCAAGCCTCAAAAAAAGAAGAAGAAAAAAACCACTCAAGTCTCAAGACACACCTCGAGCTCGATCTCGAGTCCTTGATACGAAGGCTGACGTGAGGTGAGGGCATGAATCACCCCGGCAGCTTCGATCTTGACATGAAGCCGGCATTGTTTGCTCAGCACAGCTGCTCTGCGCGCGAGGTTGTTTTGTCCCGTGCGCAGGAGCATGCAAACAGAGGCCTGAGCTCCTCGGAACTGCCCAAGTCACCGCCGCTAACAAGGCCTTGTTCTTTTCAGTTTGCGTTGACGTATTATTGTAGTAAATTTAATAGCACTCGAA
>SPJY01025686.1:366667-531238 GCA_005191435.1 Raddia distichophylla | reverse complement strand
GAAAAAATCGTTGCAAATTATCACAATATATAGGATATATGAAAATAACAAAATTTTCTACAGTGATATGTAACGGCACGTAACATTGAAAAGAATAAGGCCCAAGGCACATGGTTTTTCTTCCTGAACCATCCCTTGCCTCAACAAGGCAGGGAGTCCACCCCACCTGGCGATTACCATCGCGACTCTCCGACTCCGGGCAAGATGGGTTTCATCACCGTGTGATCTCCAACGCTCGCCTCTCACTCGCTGCTCGATCGGATACATCTTGCCGCAATCCAGACCATTGTTCACGGCCGACGACGGCGGAGCTAGAAGGTTGAACGCAAGTAGAGATAAACGATTATAGTAAATAATTTCATATACTAGACTGATTTGACAAACGCCAGAAAGATTTTGCACTAAAATTATGGTACAATATTGTCGGTGTCTGGGAAACGCGCTCCTGCAGAGCCGCGAGACCACGAACCGGCAGACGAATTTGAAGTTGGTGTGAGGCCCAACAACCACCCTTCTCAGCAGCCCGGGGCGGCGGCCGAGCCTGCGGGGGCTAAGGCCGCGCTGTCTTCCCGGACAAGGGCCTGGTGCGACTTGATGATCCAGATACAGGTCCTTCGTACAGTGGGAAGAAGAGAGGAAACAATACAAACCATGAAGACACTAGTGATTTACCCTGATTCGAGCCCCCACTGCCGGGTAATAGCTCCACTCCAGTCTTGTTGATTATGTGGTGGAAAACAGTACAGAGGTGCCGAGACCGGGTTTGAAGGCACCGATCCCGAGCTTATAGTGGTAGTGACTAAGGACTAAAGCTACTCGCTAAGGAAGCTTCGGATGCGGGTGTTGCTTGGGCTTGGGTCAGATGGAATCGGATCGAGGGATTGGATCGGAGATCCCCTCGAATGTCCAGGGATCCTCCTTTTATAGGCGCGGCGGGTCGCCCGAAGTTGATGCGGCGGGCCCCGCGCAGGTCTTTGCTTTAGCGGCGAGGCTCTTGTTTCATTCTAGGGTCCTGTCGGGTCTCGAGCCTGCAGGGAGAAGCTGGTCGGGTTAGTACTGGACACGTGCTTGTCTTAACATGCCGATACGGGGGAGAAAACTTCTTTAGGGATAAAGCACTTTCCCTTTATCCCCAATATAGCCTTGACTGGACCGAGCCAGCCCCGCGCCACCCGTTGGGGTCGTCGCGTAGCGTAACAACCATCCGCTGCCTGCCAAGGGAGGGCAAACGACAAGATGGGCTGCCCGCGTGTTCTCCCCCGAGCTGTGGGTTCCTGGGGAGACACAGTTCTTTCTCCGGTCAAGGCCGGAGAAAGTATGGCAGGGCATGATAGCTGTAAAGGCCTGCCTACGAACAGGCTGGCCGTTCGCGGAGCCTTCCCCGGGCTAAAGGAAGCACGGGAAGTACGCCAAGCCCCTGGCAGAGACCCATGACAACGTGGTTGACCTGGTCAAGCTCGGGACGGACCCTGACGGGCTAGGCACCTGGCAAGGGGTGGCTCTTCGGACTGCACGCACGGTGGGCCGATACGGAATCAGCCCAGGCCCATCTCGAAGTGGGCCGCTTATTAATCACCAACAGCCAGCCCCCGAGCCTCAAGCGGGTCGCGCAGTGAGCCGGTCTGAGGTTTAAAGAAGATCCCCACCACGCGCCGTGCGGGAAGATTTGGCTCGGGAACCAAAGTCTGAGCGTTGAAACCGATTGGATGTAAAGGTGGGGCAGTTACGCCTTCTTGGGCACAACTCCCACGATCTCCTCTTCGACTGTTGTCTTCTTTAAAAGGCAGCGCCGCGCAGGGGGAACTCATACTGCGACATCATCCCCTTTGCCTCTGTCTTCATCTTCTCCCCTCGCTCCTCGCCTTCCTGCTTCCTATTCCCTGCCGCCATGGTTGTCATCAGAGAGAGCGCGCTGACGAAGGAAAGAATGGTGGAGCTGGAGAGGAACGGCTTTGTCAGGCCCGGCTCGTGGAGACTCCCCGGCACGGACCCGGAGCCAAGGCCCAATCCTGATGAGCTGGTCTGCTTCGAGGACTCGGCCATCTGCGGATTTCGCATGCCGAAGTCGCAGTTCATCACTGACTTCTTCGCCTTCACGGAGCTGAGGCCGGAGAACCTGTCTCCGCAATCCTACGTTCATCTGTCAATCTTCGCGTTCCTGTGCGAGGCGCACTGCGGATTGCGGCCATCGGTGAGCCTTCTTCAGCACTTTTTCGAGTTGAAACCCGTCGGCCACCGAGTGGGCAACGGCGGGGTTTTCTACCTGACCGTGCGCCGAGCCCGGGGCAGCCAATCGTACCCTAAGTATGAGGTGAGGATGAAAGTCGATGGTTGGGCCCGACGGTGGTTCTATCTGAACCGCGGGGGCTCGACCCTTGAATACTCCGCGGCTGCGCCGGATACCCCAATTTTTCAGCGCAACGAGCCCCAACCGGAAGATCAAGTCACGGAGGACGAGATCAAGGGGCTCGTTCGGAAAGGTCTGACGGGCTATGAGGTCGTCGTCGGCTTTGTCCGGCACCGGATCAGCCCGTTGGGGCGCCGCGAGCGATGCGTCAGCGACATGGATGGTTGGGAAGACCCAGACCGGGATTTTCATGAAGGTAGGCGCGAGCTGCTCCCCTTACGCTTGATCTTGAATCGAAGTGCGTTGTGACCGTCAATGACGCCACGCAGGTCTCCCGAACCGCGAGGTTGCACGGATCGCAGGGATGTTACTACCTGTGGATAAAACTCCTCGCCCCATACGATTTGTGAAGGATAGGCTGTCCGAGGTTAGTGCCCGCAAGATGTTTGATTGAATTCTCTGCCGTGCGTGTGCCCACGAGACCCTGACGGGTCGTGCTGACCGTTTTTGCAGCGGACGTGGAGGACAGCTGAAAAGACCATTCAGGCCTCGGGCTCAAACGAGGGGCGCTCACCGGCGGGAACGCCGGCGGTATCCGGCGGGGCGCCGGCCCTGTCGCCAACGTCAGGCAAAGGAAAGCCAGCGCCGCGGTCAACCGCGACAGGCTCAGCGCACACAAGTGCAGAGGCGCACGCAAAAAAACGCGCGGCGCCTGCACAGGTGAGCCTCCATTCTCTGACATGGTTCGGGTGTTAGGTACCAGCGGCCCTTAAGCTCTGTCTTGCGCGCGTTCAGGGCGCGGCGCCTACGAAGAAAAGGAGAGCGTACCAGCCCGTCCCAAACAGTGATGATGAGGAGGTTGTGCTGGTGTCGGGTCCGCCACCAGCAACGGCGCCGCGACGAGGACCCACGAGGAAGGTTCCCACAGGGCGAAAGAGAGCGGCTTTGCCCACCACAAGCCGTGTCGGCGGGCTGGAGACAGAGCTCTTCCTGCGTCCTACGCCAGGGGTGTACGAGGATACCGAGCTCGAGCCGGCGCGTAAGTTTCCCGTGTTGAGTGCTACTACTCTGGCTTGCTTGCGTCGTCCACCTAGCTAATACAAGGTGTGAGAAATTAGCAAACATACTTGGTACATGCTGTTTTCTATAGGCCGTCATCAAAATTATTCGTGACAATTCTTATACATGCAGGTGAAAATAGCTCTAACAATTGGAAGCATATATTGGATGCCACTAAACAGTTACATGCCACTGAACAAGTGTGTTTGCTGAACTTGATGGGTGGAACACGTCCGAAGGACGCTTTGCAATTTTTTTTTTTACCTTGTTAGCCTAATTCAAGAGAACTGATGGAAACTTTGCCAATTCAACGAGTGTGTTCATTGTAGGTCTTACAGTTATGTTTTATTGGTGCTCAGCAATGCATCTCCAAACAACTATTTGAAGTATCTGGCTTCTATATTGTTAATAAGCGAATCTATCTGGGAGGTGGATTGCTGGGTTAGGTTCATTTTTTTGTATGTGAATTATGTTCACGCTAACCAATCTATTTTCTAATAATAAAGCGAATAGAGTTTCTAAATGTCCGTGCTTCATGTTAGGCAGGCAGCTACTCCCAATTTTTGTCTATGAATTATGTTTTTCTTTCGTCTTTTATGGTCCGTGGCAGAGCACGGGCATTTTACTAGTATGTATATAAACATGTACTTCGATAGTCCAACACAAAGAGTGCAACGCTCTGGTGGCTAGTATCCTAGAGATAAGGCTCTTACTCGGAGGTCATAGGTTCGATTCCTACCGGCTACCGCGAGCGCAATATATTTTGGCAGGAGGGAGCAGCGACGCTGAGGCTGGGCATCGCTGGGGCACGGAACGATTAGTTAAACGGGTCGTGCCGGGCCCGGCTTAAACGGGTCGTGCCTTAATGGGCCCGTGTCGAGCCGTGCCGGGCCGCCCGTTTGGCCTCTATATGGAGGACATGGTGCTACAGGGCGGCAAAATTGCACTTTGTCGCTGCCACAGTGTTCGGTCTCTTCCGAAAGGGAAGCCTGGGCAGCTGGTGGCTCCGCCACTCAGGGATTACAAAACCGTGCCAGGGCTCTAAGCCGTGTGCTGCGTGGAGACGATTAACCGACAGTTAATCACGGTTAGCCACGGTTTTAAGTCGGTTTAAACCATAAATTCAAAACCACGCCTTGCCGGTTTAGTTTATGGTTAACTGCGGTTTTCGGTGGTTAACCGACGGTTTTTGCGGTTAGCTATGGTTACAGACGGTTAGTCATTTTTTTGGCATATTTGTATTTTTTTAACACAAAAACACATGAAATGATGATAAAATTTGATTTTCTAAATTCTATTCAAGCCAAAGTGATTAGAATAATTAATAATATTTATACAAGTTTTCATTTCAAATTTTATTTGCATAGATTTCAAACGGTTAGCCTCTGGTTTGCTAACCGTCCACCCACAGAGCGCGGTTAACCACTGATTTTGTAAACCCTGTTGCCACTGTTCATGGTTGCTGCTTATGCGGCTTAGCACTATGGGAAAGTCTGAAGTTTCGATGACCAGTTCGTCTTATCGTGGTTGTCGATATAGAAGGCCTTTTTTGACAGCTGAAGAATAGACCATTTAGAGACTTGCTGTCGGCACCCATCCATAGACAGAGCACGGACGACGAGTGACGGTTGGAAGAGAGATGAACCCCTTCTGCTAGCACCCTTTATGGCCCGAGCCTTAGAGTGCATGGGGTTGAGCTTAATTATCTCTCGACAACCTCCTCAGAGCCGTCGAGAGAGATGCACCCCCCGCATCGACAATGATGATAAGTAGGTCGGACTGTGGCGCGGGAGAAGAACTCTCGACGACATTCGAAGGGTCATCGAGAGAGAGGGTAATTTATTTATTTTTTATAGATCATAATATTTATGCAATGTTCTCAATTCAATTTTTAAAAATCTTTCAGTAATTTGAGACGTAGTGTAGTACTTGAAAACCTGTGCTTCTACGTACATAGTGTAGTACTGGGCGGTACGTACGTACAGTACCAAGTACGGCGGGTAAAAGACGCGAAGTACGCGGGGAAGCCACACTGGCCAAATTAAAATCAGAATTCGATCATCAAAACACTGTGATACGTACGTGGGGGTGCCATTGGCAAACAGTGAGCATTCACCTTCTTGTCCCTGTGACCTGTGAGACGACAGCATTGCTTCCCATGTTCGCCGTGTAGAGGCAGGCCGTGAGCCCGTCATTAACCCACAGTGCGGGCATTAACGGCGAATAATTTACCTCGAGTTAAAAAAGTGAAATAAAATTGCTATGAGTGAGCGCACAGGAGGAGTACCCCTCCAGATCGGGTGTTCCATTCCATGGCCATTGCTGAACAAAGATGAGCATCAAGCAAACTCCGGTGGTTTTTATGCATGCACGCGTGTTCCGAATAAAACTATGCTTTTAAAAATTGAACACCTTCTTGACCTCTTTAGTATTCTTCATCCCGAATTCTCGTGTAACCATTACAAAGGAGTATGGTTTTTTGTATGCACACGTGTCCCTAATTAAACTATATTTAAAAACGAACCCCCTCTCTAGTTTTTTTTTTCCTCATGTAAAGCTTTTTTTCTCTCCTCATCTCTTCTCCATGTTGTTGGTTGCGAGGCACCTCCTCCTAATCTAAGCATTCCACCATAGCGACATTGTGGTTGAGATGTGGCACGACGGTTAGAGGTGGAGATACTATAGTTAGAGATGGCAGCAGGGTGGTTAGTTCACCGGAGGCAGCTCGTGGTGTGACTAGAAGAGAGGAGATGCTTTGTATGATAATTTGAAAGAAATGATGTGCATTTGTATGATAATTTGAAAGGAAATGAGGTGTTTTTGTTCAAAAAATAGTACTGTATGAGATAAGTTGTTTTGAAGCACATGTACATGTAAGAATAAATTTAGTAGGACCCGACCTGGTACTTCACCGCTCCATTTAACTCGTCACCAGCTAAGATCTAGGTAGTCAGACTAAAGTTTGTAACTGACTAATTGTGCAGTACTGGTACGGCAAAACCCGTTTAGCCCCCTGTCACGACGAATTAGACCCTGTTTTCTCGTTGTTTGTCACTCTGTTAATTAACCAATTCTTTATGACCTTCCCATTTGGACCATCATATCTCCTAATTATCGTTTCCCGTCCAGCCAGAGACCGACCAGCGCCCCTGCCTCTCGATCTCCCCTTTTCTATACACGTTATTACTTGTGTCGTGTGGAGCATTTGTCCAACGAGTCAGGCTGTTCATTTCAAGAACACTTCAAACAATCAAAAGTGATGGGCGCCTACAGTTACCAAGGGTTTCACTGGTGTCAGATGAGACGTGCGTACGGTCTGGGCTGCAGCTCACTGCCAGCTTTGACACAGCGTCGGGTCAAGATTGTGCGGAGCTTGACGATGAAGGGCGGTGACAAAACCACGTGCCTCCAAGATGGAAGCTTGAAGCATGTTCAAGCTCAAATAAATTGAATGTCAAGTTTTATTTTAACTTTTTTTTTCAAAAATTGTTCTTTGAAATTGGTTCGGTTTGGTAGTCCTAGTGCGTTAAGGGCATGATCAATGGGATCCTAACTTAGTCGTTCTAGTACTATAGCAAATAAAATAGAAAAGATAAAAATATAAACAAATAGTAAAAAGGAGGTGTAAAAAGTGGTTGGGCCAATCTAAGGCCTTGTACATTTCAGCTTGGTGTAGCATTTCAGCAAAATTTCAGTGTTCGCTTAGTCGGCCGACTAGCACGACTAGTCGCTAGTCGGTGGCAATCCGCACTGATCAGGGCCTGATCGATGGATTAGTCGGTCAGACCGCCTAGTCGGTCAAAGTCGGTCAAAATCGGACTAGTCGGTGCTAGTCGGTCGGTCCAAGTCGGTGACTAGTCATTTAGTCGGGCCGACTAGGATAATGAAAAGGTGGGTACACAGTCATATGTCTGTGACTTGAGAATTGAGAGAAACTAAGAACTATCAACTATGTGTCTATGACTGTCTATTAGTATCAGTCTATGTCATTGCACTGAGAACTATGCTTATTGATATTTAATTATTTATCAGTTGTGACTCGTGATTCGTGAAATTTCAAGTTGTGATGATTGATGAGTTGGTGTCTATGGCTATGTCTTATGTGTGTTAGTGTGTGACTTGTATTATTATTTTCTGTATTTATGTGTATGCTTATTTGTATTAATATTTTTTGCTGGTCATATTGGAGTCTCCGACTAGTCGCTGACTAGTGGGCCTAGTCGCTAGTCACTAGGTAACCGACTGACTACCGACTAGCGTCTAGGTGAACACTGCAAAATTTACCTTTTCTATATGGCAACGTATCCTATGCACCCGTAATTGCTGTGCACTCATGCAACCAAGCGCTCGTATCCTTCAGATCAAGATCGCAGCGCCCGTTTCCATCTCCTGGCCATTTTGCAAATAAACGCCCGCCTTCCCCCATTTGTTTTTCAAATATGCCCTCAGCTGATCGCCCATCTCCAGCCTCTGTTCGCTCCAATTGTTTGAGCGGGACGGGGAAACACCACCGCCCCCGAGGAGTCCCTCGTCGCCGTCGCCATGGAAGCCCTCGGCGCCGCCCCGTCCTGCAACCCCCTCGCCGTCGGCGTGGAAGGCCCATCTCTGACGCCCCCTTCGCCGGTCTCCATGGAAGGCCTCGTCGTCGTCGGAGCTAGGTCACGCGGCGCCACCCAGGAAGACCCCCGCCGCGCAGACGCCCAGGAGGTCGATCGCCATCGCGGCACCGCCCAGGTGGTAGACTCTAACGTCATATGCGCCACTGCCATGGATAGCGGTCACGCCGACTCTAGCACCATGGCCGTCACCACCGTGGATAGCACCCCCACATGCCCTGCCATTGGAACTCCAAAGAGAAAATCTGCAATGCCTTTGTTTGTAAGTAGTAATTAATTTGTCTTTTGGACGATCAATTTTGATTATCGAAATCAATTTTGGATTTGGTCCGCTAATCATTGTATCATTATTGCAGTGTTCATCATATACACCTCAATGTGAGGATGCGCTAAGGCCTGTTGTTGGAATGACCTTTGATGATATCGATGCTGTTGAGACTTTCTACAAGTCATATGCGCATGAAGTTGGGTTCTCGGTCCGTATTGGACAACAAAAGTTGTCAGGAAAGGTGGTTCAGACAAAGCGATACTTGTGTGCAAGACAAGGCTATCGTGCTAAAAAAGGTAACAAGACCGTCGATCCTTCAAAGAAAAAGAAAATTATAAAGGAAACTAGATGTGGATGTGATGCATATATATTTGTGAAGTTATGTAATGAGAATAGGTACAGGATAGTGTCAATGGTAGAGAATCATAATCATGGACTAGTATCGCCTGATAAACGTCATCTAATTAGATCAAACCGTTATGTTGGTGAGAGGGCAAAGAATACATTGTTCACTTGTCATAAAGCAAGTATAGGGACCTCACAGGCATATAGGCTACTTCATGTCAATGATGGGGGTTTTGAGAATGTCGGTTGCACGCAGAGAGACTTGCAGAATTACTATCGTGACCTTAGAAAAAAAAATTAAGAATGCAGATGCTCAGATGTTTGTACAACAACTAGAGAGAAAGAATGAGCTAAACTCAGCATTTTTCTTTGATTTTGTGGTGGATGAGCAGGGAAGGTTGGTGCATGTGTTCTGGGCAGATGCTACAAGTAGAAAAAACTATAGTCATTTTGGTGATGTAGTATCATTTGATTCTACATATACGACTAACCAGTACAACATGATCTTTGCACCGTTTACTGGCATTAATCATCATTTGCAGAGTGTGTTTTTTGGGGCTGCATTCTTGGAAAATGAGAAAATTGAGTCATATATTTGGTTGTTTTGCACTTTCCTAAAAGCAATGGGAGGCATAGCCCCTAGATTAATCATAACCGATGAAGATGCTAGCATGAAGGTTGCCATAAATAAAATATTGCCGCAAACAAGTCATCGGCTATGCATGTGGCATATCATGGAGAAGTTTCCTGAGAAGGTTGGTCCATCTATTAGAGAGGATGAAAATTTTTGGAAGAGATTGAACTCCTGTGTCTGGGGTTCAGAGACCGGGGATGAATTTGAGTCAGAATGGAATTCTATCATTTCTGACTTTGGACTAGAGGGCAATGAGTGGCTATGTAAGAGGTATCGCATTCGTGAATCATGGATACCGGCATACTTCATGGATATAAGTCTTGCAGAAATTCTTAGAACCACCTCCAGATCAGAGAGTGCAAATTCATTCTTTAACCGTTTCATTAATCGCAAATTGTCTCTTGTTGAGTTTTGGCTCTGGTTCGACACAACTTTGGAATGTCAGCGCCAAGGGGAGTTGAAGGCAGACAATACTAGCCTGCATACTACTACTCAGTTGTTAACACCATGGGCTATAGAGAAACAAGGTAGCTTGGTATATACACATGAAGTTTTCGTCAAATTTCAAGAAGAGGTACGGGTCGCTAGAGACCATTGTTGTGTCCAGTGCATTGCACAAGATGAAGTGATAAAAGTTGTGACCATTAGTGATAACTCAAACAAAGATAGGGAGGTTTGTTGGAACAAAACAGATAAGATAATCAAGTGCTCATGTATGTTATTTGAATCAAAGGGTATCCCATGTCGTCATATGATTCAAGTGCTAAGAGGAGAAAAACAAAATGAGTTGCCAAATAGCTACATTTTGAAAAGATGGGAGAAAATGTGTAAAAGGTAAAAAAAAAATTATTTTGTGTGTATTTTAAAAATTTCTTGGCTAACTACTTGTTCTCTTACGTAGAGAAAGTGTCTTTGATGAACAAGGGAACTTATTAGAAGATACACCGATTGATTCCTTAGAGGCAGCAAAAAGAAAAAAGGTTTCAGATTTACGCAACAAGGTCGAAGATCTCATCCAACAAGCAAGGCATTCGAACGAAGGACTTGACTTCTTAATATCGAGTGTGTCTAACTTAAAGCAGCCTTTGCAACTTATGGTCCCTGCCGCTAAGAGTAGTCGACAGGACGAATATGAAGCTTTCATTGGTTGTAAAATTCCTGATGAAGTTGACATACATCCACCGAGTGATATTCACTCTAAAGGGAGATGCAAAAGAATAAAGAAAAGTAAGGAAATTAAGAAAAGTACTAACTCAAGAAGCAAGGAAAAAGTCGCACGGTTGTGCAAGATTTGCAAACAAATGGTGCATCACGATGCTCGCAATTGTCCAAACAAAAATATCTAGGTAACAATTGTATTTACCAACATATGAACGATGAATTCTATTTACCAACATATGAACAATGAATTCTTTATGTATGCAGGTCAATCCAATCTGAATGATGTTCTTTTGTTCACTGGAGTGGTGCTCTTTTGCTCACAATATTCTCAAGCCAATCTGAATGATGCTCTTTTGCTCACTGGAGTGGTCCTCTTTTGCTCACAATATTCTCAAGCCAATCTGAATGGTGCTCTTTTGCTCACTGCAGTGGTCCTCTTTTGCTCACAGGAGTGCTGCTCTTTAGCTTGTTAAGTTCACTGAATTTCTAGCTGTTATATGATAATCATGGCATGATTGATATATATATATATTTCTAGCTTGTAAACGACCATGACTGTTCAGCATCAATATCTATGTAGAGCAATTTTTGGTTAAATGCTACATGCTTATATTAATAGGGCGAGCAATCAGCATGTGTGTTTCCTTATGAGAATAACAGAACATATATGGCCAAAGTTTATTGTCAGGGAAATGGTGGCCCAAAAAGGAAAATTGACTTAAGAATGCTAGCATTGCTATTTCGTCTCAACAAAACATTCCTCTTACAAAATTTACTCTTCAAAATACAGAAGCACTTTAGGGAACTATAGGAGATCGCATCATGATGCCCCAGTTCGGTCTTATTGAAACTGGATGAAAAACAGCTTACAGCTCATTTTGGAATAAGGCCAGAACTTAAATTTCATCATGAACAGCATCAGGAACCATGAACCATTGAGGAATTCTTGTCATTACTGAATAATCAAGTGCATATTCATTCACAAAATCATACATGTATCTCAATCAGCACGTAGGCAATGCCTGTATGAACCTATACACAAGCATACACAAATTCTACAATATCTTCGGGGACACACAAACAAAGAAAACAACATATCCAAATTTCAGCCGCCGGCAAAGCAAAATCTAAGGGGCGGCGAGGCTTCTGGCAACAGAGGGAGAACGGGGCCGGCGGTGAGGGGCTTCTAGGGCCGGCGGAGACGTGCTTCTGGGGCCGATGGCGAGGAGCTTCTAGGGCTGGCGGCGACGGGCTTCCCCGGGCGGCGACGAGGGGCGAACGGGTGGCGGCGCCGAGGCCTTCCATGGCGACGGCGAGGGGGTAACAGGGGGCGGCGCCGAGGCCTTCCACGGCGACGGCGAAGGGGGAACAGGGGGCGGCGCCGAGGCTTTCCATGGCGACGGCGAGGGGGTAACAGGGGGCAGAGCCGAGGCCTTCCACGCCGACGGCGAGGGGGAACAGGGGGCGGCGCCGAGGCCTTCCACGGCGACGGCGAAGGGGGAACAGGGGGCGGCGCCGAGGCTTTCCATGGCGACGGCGAGGGGGTAACAGGGGGCAGAGCCGAGGCCTTCCACGCCGACGGCGAGGGGGAACAGGGGGCGGCGCCGAGGCCTTCCATGGCGACGGCGACGAGGGACTCCTCGGGGGCGGTGGTGTTTCCCCGTCCCACTCAAAACAATTGGAGCGAACAGAGGCTGGAGATGGGGAATCAGCTGAGGGCATATTTGAAAAACAAATGGGGAAAGGCGGGCGTTTATTTGCAAAATGGCCAGGAGATGGAAACGGGCGCTGCGATCTTGATCTGAAGGATACGAGCGCTTGGTTGCATGAGTGCACAGCAATTACGGGTGCATAGGATACGTTGCCTTTCTATATAGCCCATTTGGTGTAATAATTTGTAATGATTTTTCTCAGGTTTTTAGTAGTTCTCGTAAAGATCCTAAAACTATTTTTAAATTATTTTTTATAATATTTAAACCACTTTTTAAATACTCTTAAATTTTATTGAAATGCTACGCTACGATACGTTAAGCTGAAATATACAAGGCCTCAGTTAGACCAAGATTGGTGATGCTCTTATAAGTTGGAAATAAAAAGAGATATAGATTAATTACATGCATGTTATTATAAAGTTATAAGATAAAAATAGACCAGGATTGGTAAAAATATAAACGAATAGTAAAAAGTGGTTGGGCCAACCTAAGTTAGACCAAGATTGGTGATGCTCTTATAAGTTGGAAATAAAAAGAGATATAGATTAATTGCATGCATATCATTATAAAGTTATAAAATTACATGGCGATGAAAATAAAAGCACTAAGTGGTATGTATTTGAACGACCATGTAATTTTTGAAACTTTATAATGGCATGATCCAATTTGGCCGAGAGATATAGAGAAGGGCAATCCTTCGTTATTCTCATCGGATCTGTCAAATACAACATCCCTCTCTTTTTTATTATTCTCATAAGATCTTTTAAATGGGGCATCCTATAATTATATGCTTTGCATAGAGGCTAGATAAAGTGTCAGTTATGGACACTTTGCAGGCATCTCGGGTTTCGTAAAAAATACAACCTCGAGTTATAAATACAAGTTATTTCAATGCGTGCAAGTCAAAATTGCAAAACATATGTTATTTCAAATACATGCAAGTTAAAGTTTTAAAACTTTAGCTACAAATATATTTAAGACTATTTAGGTTGAGTGCATAAAAAAACTTGTCTGTAGAATTATTTTTAAAAGTACTTTCATTATATGATAAATGGATGATATTTAGTTAAATCACATGCTAAAAATTACAGCCACGTAAATACGCAGGTCACCATGCTAGTTAAATATAATATGTGCAATATAGGCTTAAAAATATGATGCTTCTCAGTTATATAACTAACTAAACATGGCATTATTTGGGTATGAAGCTCACCACGCTCGGTTCAAATCCTCACGAGACGTGGTATGAATCAAACCCTCACGAGACGATAAAAGATCAGGTTAACATCTTCAAAATGGTTTAGACTTATTCACTATAAAATTAAGTGTGATTTTTATTTTCTATTAATTATGAAACCATCTATGAAATCTCTTTAAAATATAACATAAATGAAACAAATTGAGAAGCAGATTTAATAGGCCTAGCTCAACTATTTTATTCATTTAGCTTAGCCTCTTCGAACTTGCTTTTAGATATGTTATATCTATATTACCGAACCGGCCGGTGGATAAATCGAATATTCCTATGAAGAAATGACATAGCTTAGCGGGTAACATTCTAGTTATGGGGCTATAGGTCGAGGACTGGATCT
The DNA here is from genome assembly GCA_005191435.1 of Raddia distichophylla. NCBI lineage: Eukaryota > Viridiplantae > Streptophyta > Magnoliopsida > Poales > Poaceae > Raddia > Raddia distichophylla. The sequence goes on along the minus strand of SPJY01025686.1, from coordinate 517,504 downwards.
CACACTTTTTTCTCTGAAATTATTAGTAGCTTGTCTATGCATGTAGTGTACGTTGGTTGGGGTTGGGGTTGGGGTTGGGGTTGGGGTTGCGGTTGCGGTTTGGGGGTTTGAACCGTGTCTTCTTTCATACCCTCTCCAAAACCTCCCATCGTACCATATGTTAAAAAAAGAAAAGGAAGAAAAACCAAAGGCGCCGCTGCATCCTTGGGTCACAAATCATGCACTGTTCGGCACTTCGGCTCCCGGCCAGACAAACATCCGAAGCTGCCCGGCCTGAAGCCCTGAAAGCCATGGAAATAGTGGCCAGCGCCCAGCGGCCAGAGCCCACAGGCCCCCTCCCCTGTTTCTGGAAGCAACCACCGTTCCCCAAACTGCCCCTCAGTCATCCTCGTCGGCCGGGCGTGCGCCGCCGCCGCCGCCGAGCTCAGCTCCGGCCTTGGCGCCAAGGCTGCAGGTCTCTCCAGCTTTCGCAGGATCCTTTTCGCGACGGCAACGTGTGGTGTTCGCTCGCGGCACATGGCGCCCTGTTAGGCGCGCTTGGAGCCACGTAGCGAGCGAGCGAGCGTGGAGACGGCGGGCGTTGGCGACAGCTAGCGATGGTTGGCAGTTTGGCACCGCTCGCTGTCCAGGAAGAGGATGACGAGAGGCTGGAAACTATGCGCTCCTGCCTTCATGCGTGCTGGATTTGGGGCATGCACCAAATTGGTTGGCACCGTTGGCGAACGATGTGTTTAATGGTGCAGAAGCGATGACAGGGGACCAGGGTTCACATAACCGTCAGAGCTTTTCGAGCCGGCAATGGCGCGGGTTAACCGGTGGTTCCGTACGATTTTTGACCCAAATTCAAAACTCCGTCTTTCCGATTTTGTTCGCTGTTAGCCGCGGTTTTTTCACGGCTAACCGACTGTTTTTCGTGGTTTGCCATGGTTTGTAAGGAAAAAAAGGAAAAAATATCAAAATAGGTGAAAATCGGTGAAAATTGGTAAAATTCTTTAAAATATGCATTATATTTTTTTTAAATTTTTAATCCGGAATGCTTAGAATGAATAATAGTATTTTTTAGGAATTTTCATATATATTTTACATTCAAAATTTATTTAAATGAATTTTGTCCAAACCTCTAAACCCTAAACCGTCGGTTTACCTAACCGAGCCCCACGGAGACGCGGTTAGCCGCGGTTAACCGCGGTTTTGTGAACCGTGGTGGGGACAGGGAGGGGAGGAGGGAGGGGAAAGAGACGCATGTTTTTCTTCTCTTTCACAAAAATTCAGAGAAATAGGCCTGTGAATGGTAAATGCAGCGAAGAAAATGGATTTTTTTTTCACATTCTACTGTACATATAAAATAGAATATAACAAAACAGAAAATACGACTCATTAATCCTAAAACACTAGAAATTATTATGTTAATTAAAAAAAATTCTTATGTTAATCAGAGGAAAAAAGAAAAAAAATATGCACCATTGAATATAGTGGATTGGATTATAACGACTTATATTGAAAGAAAGAGTCCATGCCTACTACAAATATAGAATAAAGAGTAAATTATACGCACGGTCCCTAAATTGTCATGCAGTTTTTATCTAGGTCCTTGATCTTTTAAATTGCAGTTTAGACACACTGAACTATTAAAGTGACCCAAATCCGATCAACTGTTGCCACACTATCACACAGGAGCCGACTTGGCTGCTCCACTGCACGAATCTGGCCACCGTGGATAGTCCACGTGACATTTTATATTTTATATTAATTTTTCTTCTTCCTCCTCTCTCCCATCTCTCTTCTTCCTCCTCTCTCTCTCTCTTCATCCTCTGGCGAGCTCCGGCGCGATGAATTGACCAAAGTTTTCTTTGCTAAAGATTTTTGGCATTGATTGAGATCAGTGTTAATTTAGAACATATACAATATTATATCTCAACAGTCTCTAAGTGATCTCTAAGATTTGCCACGTAGGATATATGATGATGCGGAGGGGAGAGAAAGCATGCATATATAATTTGAGCCGTCTATAAAACAATAGCCGACTCTACACAAGAATTAAGAAGCTTGCATACGAGCAAATTATCTATAAAAACATGTAACCATCTCCACCATTGTATATGCTCTCTCTAGCGTTGTACATAAATGATACAACAAACAATAACAAACAACTATCTCAACAATACCATGCGCAGGGGCGCGCTATCATTTGCTAATCATGAGGAAAGAACATGACGTTTCACTCGAACCAAGAAGTCGGGTTTGGCGTCCCTAAAATATGCGGATTTTCTTTTGACTTTTGCCGAATAGTCATTGTTGCCGGGCGACGAACCGCACCGAGAATGTCGTCGTGTTCGTGTAGAGCCATCGGAATTCAAGCCGCTTTTAGGCGAGAACAATCTGGAAAGAGTCGCGGATGCCGGCCCACAGGGGCGTCGCCCTGGGCTGACCAGCCGTTATCCGTAATAACTTCGTATAGCATACATTATACGAAGTTATACGACTTTAAATATATTTAACAATAAACTAAATCACAACAAAATAAATAATATTTACATAATTTTTTGAATAAGATGAATGGTCAAAAACGTTTTAAAAATCAACGACGACTTCTTTTCGTGACTGAAAGGAGTAACAAACAACTACTATCTCAACGATACCATGAGCAGGGGCGTGCTATCATTTGCTAATCATGATGAAGAAAGAACATCAACGTTTCACTCGAACCAAGAAGTCGGTTTTGGCGTCCATAAAATATGCGGATTTTCTTTTGACTTTCGTCGAATAGTCATTGTTGCCGGGCGACGAGCCGCACCGAGATTGTCGTCGTGTTCGTGTAGAGCCATCGGAATTCACCCGGAAAGAGTCGCGGACGCCGGCCCACAGGGCCACAGGGGCGTCGCCCAGGGTTGACCAGACGCCGCAGAAGGGGCAGTTCCGTCTTTTCACAGGCCATAATCCTACGCTCTCGTTTTTTGCTCCATCGCCACCGCATACGGAAATACGGACACGACGCGCGCTCGCGTGTATATATGCCCCCGCACGCCTCCGCCGGCCACCACCACCACCACCACAACAACGGCTCTGCTTCGTCGTGACCGCCGGCCGCCGCCTCCCCACCGTCGGCAGCCGCAGCGACCTCGGCTCGTCGGCGTCGTCGTCCTCCCCACTGCCCCCCCGTGACCCCGTCCCTCTCTTCCCGCCTGCGCGCGGCGGCGCGCTTGAGTGGGCGACGTCGAGGCTCGCGCTGGGCGGCGACGGCGGCACCGGCACCGGGTGGGAAACTATTCCTCAGACCTCATCTTACCCCTCTCTCTCGGCGTTTCCCCTTCTCCTCCTACGCGCCGGCGTTTGCCTGGTCTCCTTCCTCGCCTCGACCGGATCCGGCCGGCCGCAGCGACGCCGGAGGGAGCCGAACCGAGAAGGGCCAGAAGGCTGAGCACGGAGGTGCTGCGCGGTCGGCGGTGGCGGTGGTAGATCCAACCGACGGAAGCTCGGCGGCGGCGGAAGGGCGCATGTGGCGGCGGCGGCGATGGGGGCGATCCGGAGATGGGGAGGGGGGATTCTGGAGCGTGGATGCTTGATTGGGTGGTGAGGATGAGTGGCGCGCCGTTCCTCACTCACCACGGCAAGAGGGTCGTTAAGTGGTAGAGATTTCTGCGTGCAACGGAAAAGAATGGGAAAATGCTACGAGTTTGGGTGGATGGCAATAGCACGGAGCTTTTTTGGCAACATATCTTTGCTTATTTCGGCTGAAAAAAATTTCTCTTTTGGGATTCCTGTGTGCTGTTTTGTTTCTTTTGAAAAAATTGTGTTTTTGAGCCGAACCAGAAAATTCGTTCAGCTTGGGGTCGCGTTTGGTCCCAAAATTCTCATAAAATGTTTCTGATTGCAACATTGTACCCTTCTTTCCAATTTCATTCAAATTCAAATGGGGCTCAAAGTTGGTGGATTCTTCTCTTATGAGGCCCTTGCGCCCCCAGAGAAATGCCTGGATCCGGTGGATCACCTCTCAAGTTTGCAAGAGACTGTTTTTCGAAGTGTCAAACTCAAATATGATTATATGACATTTTCATTTTCTTCTTTCTATAGTTAGCTCAATTCTGCATGTAAAATTTGTGAACTTTAATCACATCATGTTGGTTTTCATCTTGGTCTCTTTCACAAGAAAAATTCTAGCTTCCTTGATTAATACCATGGAGACCGGGAAGGAAATTGCTGTTGTAAAGCTCATTCTTTCGTTGATTATTTCTTCAGGTTGGCCTTTCTAGTGTGTGCTTTCGAGCAAATTTAAATCGTGAAGTGTGGTTCAACCATGGCCGGGTCCCTTGCTGCCTCGGCATTCTTCCCTGGTCCAGGATCGTCCTCAGCTGCATCCACCAGAATCTCCAAGAACGCAAGTGAAGCACCGGAGAATTTAAGTGTCCGTGGCATTGTCGCGAAACCTAACCCACCTCCTGGTGCAATGCAAGTGAAGGCGCAAGCCCAAGCCCTTCCCAAGGTTAATGGCACCAAGGTTAACCTGAAGACTACGAGCTCAGACAAGGAGGATACAGTTCCTTACAGTGCTCCAAAGACATTCTATAACCAATTGCCGGATTGGAGCATGCTTCTTGCAGCTGTCACGACCATCTTTCTGGCAGCAGAAAAGCAGTGGACACTGCTTGACTGGAAGCCAAAGAAACCTGACATGCTTGCTGATACATTTGGCTTTGGTAGAATCATCCAGGACGGGCTGGTATTTAGGCAGAACTTCTTGATTCGGTCCTATGAGATTGGGGCTGATCGTACAGCTTCCATAGAGACGTTAATGAATCATCTACAGGTGACACAATGGCTCTGTGCAGTTTTTGATTTTCTTCCTTAATCTCTTTTCGCTAGGATGCATCTTGTTTTGTCAGGCTCATTGTGGTTTAAAGTTTTGCAGGAAACGGCCCTTAACCATGTGAAGACTGCTGGCCTCCTTGGAGATGGTTTTGGTGCTACGCCGGAGATGAGCAAGCGAAACTTGATTTGGGTTGTCAGCAAAATTCAGCTTCTTGTTGATCAATACCCCTCATGGTACTTTTCTAGTACCATAAGTGACCTGCCAAACCCCTCTTTCTTTGCTTTCAATTCAATTTATAATCCTACCGTCCCTCATGCATTAATTATAGCAGTTTCACAGTTTAATGTTAGTTGATGCGAGGTCTAATTTATGGTAGTTGCACAGTGTAAATTTGTAATGTTATTGTACTGATTTACTATACCATAATATTCTATGGATTGTAGACTATCTGAATTTGAATTCGTACATGCACATCCGGTGGCTGCTAGTTCGTTACATAGAGTTGATAGCCAGTTGGCCTTATGCACTATGAACAATTCTTAGTCGTTCTAAGTAAGTTTTAAGCCTTCTAATAGTACACAAAAAGGTAAAAATAGTGCTCACTGTCCAGCTTTTGTACAAGATACGTAGAAGTTCTTTCATATTAAAAACTTTAAGTAGTGCATCCTAGAACTGAAAATGATTCTCTGGCAACCAGAAGCACTTGCTTGGTGCTAATTGTGTTAATATTGTGTCACACAACATGAAAAAAAAACTCTCCTTGCTAAGTTTTTGTATCTATTGGTCTACACAGGCGAGCAAGCTACACTTATTTTCATCTGCATGCGACTACTCATAACATGGACACTTAACGTCTGTACCGTGGAACATCTTAGATGTAGCATTACGTTAAAACTTTAAGTCAACAATAGTTGTGTTTTTTCAGATGAGCTAGTGACAGGTATATTTTTTCCATAGTACAATATACAGTGAACAAGGTACAGGGAGTTCATTTGTTTGATAAAGACAGTATTAATGGACTAAGTTGCTCAATTAAATGGTGTCTTCTCCATGCTTCCTTTGATTTATACATTAAAAGAGGTTGTACGGATGGTGCACCTCAAGAGATCAGAAAGGTTGCCTTTATTGGTGGAGTAAATGATTTCGTCGGAAGCAATAAATGCCATGGGTTGCCAAAGGAAGAAGTCCTTGATCTGGATCGGTGGACTGGTTGTTATCTGATATTACAGTAATCTTCCCTTTCAACAACTGTCGGTCCATAGCATGGCTATCTGCCATTAACTTCTGTTTGCCCAACTGATTAGGGTTCAAATCTAAGTTTCCCTGGTCGGAGAAAAGAAAAAATGGTTTCATTTTGCATTTTGGCATGTAAAGAGTTAAGAGGCTGCATAATTGTTTATAGACTTAAAAAGGACTAAATGTTTTTTACCCAATGATAATGTTAGGGGAGATATGGTCCAAGTTGACACATGGGTAGCTGGTGCTGGCAAAAATGGCATGCGTCGAGATTGGCATGTTCGTGACTACAATTCTGGCCAAACAATCTTGAGAGCTACAAGGTTTGGATTTGATTTGTTTCATGCATTGCATATCTCTTTTAATTCATGCTATTTCGTAGTATCATTGCAAGTCGCTAATTATACTCCCCTTTTGACACTTGTTTCAGTGTTTGGGTGATGATGAACAAGCAGACTAGAAGACTTTCGAAAATGCCAGATGAAGTTAGAGCTGAAATAGGTCCGTACTTCAATGAACGTTCCGCTATATCAGAGGAGCAAGCTGAAAATTTGGCTAAGCCAGGGAACAAACTTGGTGGCGTCGCTGCCAAACAGTTTGTAAGAAAGGGGCTCACTGTAAGTTGGTTAGATATTACTATTCATTTTGTTCTTTATTCTGTTTTTTCTCATTCATAAGATTTCTCACAGAAACTCCTTTTTTTGAAACAGCCTAAGTGGGGTGACCTTGATGTCAACCAGCATGTGAACAATGTGAAGTATATTGGATGGATTCTCGAGGTAATTTGTTTCTTCCTATCTGTTCAATGTTTTTACGAGGGACATTTCTTCCTGATACATGAGCTATCAGAAAGTTTCTTGTATCCATCATCCACATTATTCTAGATCCTCCGATCTAGTGGTTTGTAAAGTAGACATTATTAAGCTCGTAGTCATCTGCTGAGCTGCTTAACTTTATAATGACAAGCTGTCCAGGATTTCTAAATCTACTGTTCCCTTTCCAGAGCGCTCCAATTTCTATACTGGAAAAGCATGAGCTTGCAAGCATGACATTGGATTACAGGAAGGAGTGTGGCCGTGACAGTGTGCTCCAGTCTCGTACCATCGTCTCAGGTGAATGCACTGATGGTAGCTCAGACTCTGCCATCCAGTGTGACCATCTGCTTCAGTTGGAGTCTGGAGCTGATATCGTGAAGGCTCACACAGAGTGGAGACCAAAGTCAGCACAGGGCGAGGGAAACATGGGGTTTTTCCCAGCTGAGAGTGCATGAATGCTTGTAAAGTTAAATCCGGCAAGCATGGGTTCCCACGAAATGCAGGTTTAAAGCTTGGCTAGTGACAGCAAAATACCTGATGGTGCCGGGGATCAGCCACGCGAATTAACCTGGGTATTGTGCTGCAGACATTCAGAATTTTCAGACTGCCAATACACTCATAGTGGCAGCTTGTTCATACTCACAAGAGATTTGAGAGAAAATGCTCCGGATTGGGAAGCCTTGGCAGGGTGAGGAACTTCACTGGTGGCACTAAAGGAATTTGAAGCTTCGTGTTATTACAGAGAGGAGGGTGGAATTGTGATTATGGGACAAGAGGGGCGCCATGTTAATTTGGACGATGGAAGGAGAGTGAACAAGAAGGAAGAAGCTGGAGTGATTCTGACCTGTGTTTGGATTGAAGCCGGAGCAAAGATTTACAGTCGATCGATATAGATAAATAAATGTACTAATTTAGCCTAGATGTTGTGTCATGTTTGGAGACAATCCCTTATAACAGCCTAATTTGTACATTCTTAGCATCTTATTAATTGAATCGCAGCCCTCCTGCGTTTCTTAAAAAAATATATAATGTGCTAACCTACGCTTCAATTTTTCTCCATCAAATGATTCACTATTGTTCCTTATTCAAACGTCGATTCATTTCTTTTAAAAACTGGTTTTTACTTTAAGCTACGATGATATACCTAGCTGCTTCAGTCTTGCTTCTAATTTACCAAAATTTTATTTATCAATTATGTTGTGAGTTTTAAATGAGTGAAATTTCAACCATGTTCCAAATATCAATGGATTAACAGTAGATTACCAGTTAATACATACTTATTTTCACCTTAATTAGCTGAAAATATTCAGTTTCAAACAAATTACAAATGAGAGCCTTATTAAAACCTGTGGTACTTTATAGTTGTACATTTGTACGTACATACTACAGGGGCTCAAGAAATCTTCATGACAGCATCACGAAATGGTACAATACATACTACAGGGGCTCAAGAAATCTTCATGACAGCATCACGAAATGGTACAATACATACTATAGGATTGTGGCTTCACGAAATGGATGGATGATCCATACCCAATGCCAGCATCGACATACATAAACTATCTGCACGACAGAATACAACAGTTAGAGCGCAGAGTAAATGGTCTCTAAGTGCACAAGAGACAGTGGAATCGAAGACGATTAGTTCTTGACCCACAATTTGAGGTGAACCCCTCATGCACCAATTATACATGTCTTTATGGATGTCACTACCTCGACAGTCCGAACGAATTAGTGTGCTACAGGCGAAATAAGTTTCAGAGGGAGTACGGGCACATCGAAGACCTAGACTTCGTACAAAACCATTCATGCAGCACTCGGTGGTGCATTTGTCCATATCTTTTTTCAGATCAACTTTTTTAAACGCACGCGTACTTGTATTCCGATCGAAGTCAGAAAAAACAAAGTGTCACCATCAAATTTTATGATTTTTCAGAACCTATGATTAAATATTAAAACAAATTGATTAACATGAGACAAGCCATGGTACGTATGATGCATAAAACTTATCATATTAGCGCATCATAACTAAACCTATATGTCTTAGGAGATGTCAAAACATAGTTGTTTCACACGATAATCACTCTACTGGGTACAGCGGGGTATTTCCCCTTCGCAAACGCGCTAGGTCCTGCTTCCCTAACTCTAGCAGCCCTCTCGCGCTTTCTGGCACAGTCGGCCTCCTGCTCATTCAACTGCTGCTGCCGGTCTGCTTCGCGCTGAGCTTGAAACTCCTCTCTCGCAACCTTGTTTCTTTCTTCCCTGAGTGCGTCTTGCCACCGTTCCTCGACCATAGCACGGCGCCTCGTCGCCTCTCTTTGCATTTCCCGCTCCTGCTCAGGAGTTTGCTCCGCGTCCAAATATTGGATAAACTCGCACAATGGAGGCTAATAAAATTGAAGTTAGCTTTTGCGTCTATAAGTTCTTTATCAAACATAGAAGTAAGAAGTTACTTACAGGGTACTTTGCCCTCCTCTCCATCTCGGGTGTTCGCTCGTACGCATAGTTTGCGCATTTTCAATACCGTCTCCCGTAAGTGTAACCCATGTCTTCAGACATTCTTAAAATGCAAAGACTGCCGCAGAGACACATGGCCGCTGAACATCTCTTGGGACAGATTGATGAACAGACTCCCTTGGTGACGATGGGAACTCCATGTCACTCTACTCGTGGACAGAGGTTGTTTCTAAACTGAAGTGCTTCCCAACACCCTACTCGTTTGAATATCTTGCCTGCTGCTCCCCTTTTTATAACCGAGCGTGTGCCAATTAAATTATCAAAAAACATCTAATTAATTCATCTCTAATTAGCATTTTATTATCAAAACGCGTTACGACAAATATCTAGTTGCATACAGGTATTGATGGCAGCAGTGTGAGCCTCCACGAATCCGAAGAGTGGCAGGCATAAAGCAATAGCAGGAACACTTTATGGTAGTGGTCAGGATCCGATGGCAGTGGCAGGAATTGATGGTCAGGAATCCGATGGCAGTGGCAGGCAGGAATTGACTGCGGTGGCAGGCACGAATTGATGGCAGTGGGAATCCGATGAAAAAAACACTGCAGACTATCATAGAATCCGATGCTAGGAGGCGGGGCCAATGACATATAAAGCGCCCGCTGGATGGACGACCAATATAAAGCGCCCGCTGAATGGGCGAGTAATATGAAGCGCCGGCTGAACGGGCGATATTTAAATACCGTCCCTGGACGGGCGTTATTTAAATATCGCCCAATGGGCGGGCGTTTTATAATTAGTCGCCCGTCTGCTGGGAGTTTCAAAAATAACGCCCGACCATTGGACACCGAGAGGCTATTTTTTTAATTAATTTTAACGAAAAATTATTTTTATAATTTCGATTTAAATTAAAGCCAGTACAGTAAAAAATTCCAAACTTCAGAGGGGTCGGGAAAGGCCATGTCCATCCCACACAGTGCTCGGATGGCTCGATCAACATCAGTCGGGACCGGTTGAGAGAAAAGGTTGCGAAGGCAGGCTTGGAGGCCCAATGGCTGTCCTGAGCGAGGCTGCAGGCCTAGTTGCTGGGCCAAAAGCAATTGGGCCCAGGACACCACCGGCAGCGGGCTTGCCTTACATGCCAGGTGGTCACTGCGCTTGGGTGTTAAACCAGCCGAATTTATACTGTACTAGCTTTAATTTAATTTGAAAATAAAAAAATAATTTCCTGTTTAATAAAATTAAAAAATAGTCGCCAGGCGCCCGTTCACTGGGCGGTATTTATGAAACGCCCGCTGGACGGGGGCATACTGATAAAACGCCCGGCCAACGGGCGCTTTATATAAAACGCCCGACCAACGGGTGCTTTATATAAAACGCCCAGCCAGTGGACGCTATTTAAATAGCGCCCGACCAATAGGCGTTCTTTGGGCCTGTCAAGTTGTTTTTTCCAATCGGTTTCCTGTCTGCCATGTGCTTTCACTTCGGATTCCTGCAGATGAACTATTGCACCATCACTTCCTGCCTGCTGTCACTTCGGATTCCTGCTACATGCTCACACTGCTGCGGCTTCACTTCCTGCCTGCCATATATTGACTCTCACTTTGGATTTCTACAGGTGCTCGTACTGCTGCGCGATCACTTCCTGCCTGCCACATTCGCAAGTAGATATTTGTCGTAACACGTTTTGGTAATAAATTGCTCATTAGGAATGAATTAATTAGATGATTTTTGATAATTTAATTGACACACGCTCAGCTATAAAAAGGGAAGCAGCAGGTAAAATGACACTTTGTGTTTTTCTGACTTCGATCGGAATACAAGTACGCGTGCGTTTAAGGCAGTTGATCTGGAAAATGACATGGACAAATGCACCACCGATTACTGCATGAATGGTTTTGTACGAAGTCTGAGTTTTCGATGTGCCCGTACTCCCTCCGAAATTTATTCCGCCTGTAGCACACTAGTTCGTTTGGACTGTTGGGGTAGTGACATCCACAAAGACATGTATAATTGGTGCATGGGGGTTCACCTCAAATTGTGGGTCAAGAACTAATCGTGTTCGCTCCCACTCTCTCTCTTGCATAATCAGTAGACCATTTACTCAATGTTGTAACAGTTCTATTCTTTCGTGCAAATAGTCTATGTATGTAGATGCAGCCATGGGGTATGGATCATCCATCCATTTTGTAAAGCCACAACCCTGTGTCTGCGAAAAGTCGAGTTTATTTTGAATAACCTTTTTGTAACCTAATATGGTTAATTTTGATGATATACGCACTTTAAACAAGGGACATCGGTAAAACCTACGGTCCGTAAAACCATCTGCAACACAATCAAAAATCTGCATGACCGTGTCGACCCCGTGGAGGCACTTTGGCCATCCTCTATAGAACTCTGGATCTCTAAGCATCGTAGGATTTGTGTTGTAGTGAGCTCTCGATACGATCGGTAAATCTTCAGAGGGTGCCTGTGCTTGAACTACTGGGCCATATGAAAGCTACCATCTAGGTGGCAGAAATGGACGAGTAGTAGTATGCACGTTATCCATGTACTACATACAAAGAGGACAATAAAACACATAGAACACATATATAAGCAGGTTGAACATAATAAAATCAAAAAATATAGTTACAATTAAACGGATTGAAATAAGAGACTACCTCCGAAACGATTGAAAATACAGTTCTTGTGCAAGTGACGAGTGTTTCAAAACGAGAAATGTGCTACGGGTGTTAGTGCGGTACGAGATTCGTGGCCACCGGGTGCGCCATTTAAAGGAAATTGACATCGGATTCGTAATAGGGCGTGGACGAGGAGCTGCTTTTGAAACACTGTGTGCAAACACATATGATGCCCCTGCAACACTCAGTGCTGGAGCATGCGGACGCTGGCTCACTGCACGCGACGTATATTTCATTATTATGATTCATATGTGCATGTTGAAGGAAAAAAAATATTTTTGTCTGACTATACTGAAAAACGGGGGTCTGGGGGCCGCTGTAACTCCCGATAAGGTCTTTCCGTTGAACGACTAGCAACAGCGCTGATATCCAGACTATATTCTTTGGGGTTAATTTTGAACGTCCTTAACAGCCAATTTTCAAGCCCTGCTAACGTTCTCTCCGTGGGCCTAAATATTCCCAACATCACTGACCGGAATATAGATAGGTCTACCCCGTCTGGACCAAAATTGATATCCCCTTGTCCATAATAAACATTAAAATATTTTCTGTCTGCCATTGACCCTGTACAAAAACGCAATGAACTACTAATAAATTTTTAATTATTTCTGTACCGACAAAAACATCGTAAAGATTTATCGCTTTTAATCCTTTGTACTATGCATTAAACAAACGTGCATTATATTTCATATAAATCGAGTCTGCTACTACCCTAACGACAGACCTACACATGTTCTCGAAATTTATAAACCCTAACCGTAAACTGTACAAAAATAAATATACGCATTAAATCAACGTATTGCCCTACCTTACAACTCTAGTTATAATCCTAAATATAGTCTACAATCTACCGCACATATTATAAAACATTAAATCCTAAAACTAATTTACATATGTCATACAAAAACCATATCAGAAAATTACATAAAATACAGCTACTTATTATCGGAACCTAATCGCTAAATTTAGGCTTTAAACAAAATATTCAATTTATCATGTGGCATATTGCTAAGCAAATTACAAAGCTCTACAAGAAGTTAATTAGAAAACCGTTATCCTTGACACTTGCCGCACTTCAAGCGTGTAGCTCGTCTTTGATGAGGTCAACAATCTGAAGAGGCGATGAGAGCAAATCCAATAAGATGCGCCTATTACGTTCCAATCATATATGCCAAATAGTCGCTATTAAGATAGAGCCCATGGCCTTCTTTGCGGAGGAGCATGAGCTGTCGATGGCTCCCTCCCACCATCGGACGAAATCATAGGCTGCGTCTGAAGGGGGTAGTAGGTCGGAAGATGCAGCCAGTCAAAGATGGATTGTCAGATGACGTAAGAGTACTGGCACAGAAGGAACAAGTGGTGGACTGTTTCCAAGTTGCACATGCAAAACCTACAGAAGTATCCATTTGGCCATCCTCTGAGGAGCAGTTGGTCAAAAGTCAAGATTTTCCTTTGAAGGTTGAGCCAGCACCGCCGCGAGAGCCGAGATTACGGTGGAACATAAGGCGATGATAGTGTGCTTGACGGCGCCTGTCTGCTTCACCGAGGCCGTCACCCTCATCTTCGTCATCGTCGTGTATGAAGCTGAGGTCTGGCTGCATGCCAAACTCCGAGGGGTCGACCATCAGGAGCTCCATTTCTAGAGGAATTGCGCTGGGATTGAATGTCCATGCCCACACGCGGTAGACAGAGGTGTCTAGGCGCAGGCGGGAATCATCCTCAACGACGTCAACACGGCCACAGGAGCCAAGAAGCTTATTCACCACCGTCGGCGACCAGGCATGGAAAGGTAGACCTTCCAGGACTAGGTGGACGCGGCAGCACAAAGAGCTCCCATGGACATTGGCGTGGTGATCATCATGAACCTCAGAAAGGGTGTAGGAAACCCCATTGTACTCAAAAGGGTTCAGCTTCAGCATTGACGGCGATAGAGCGCTGATCGGCAGTGGAGAACTTGACGAGGTAGCGGTCCTGGATGGCATAACCAGAATATATAGGAGACCCGGATGGTCAGCTGGGATGCCGAGGTGGGACTCAATGGCACTGGCCACGGTGAGTGGCGGAGGGAGGCCACCGAGCACTGCCGCCTGCGCATACTTGGTGCGAAGGCAGAGGAGAGAATCAAACATCTCTGGATCAGGCGCCATGACGATGGCACAGGCAAACGGCGGGCGATCGGCAGGGTCGGCAAGCCTTGCAGCCATGGCAACTGATACGGCCATTCAGTACTTGAGCAAACCGCTCGAAGTTTCTCTTGTTGGAGCCTTGGAAGTTTCTTTGGGTGGAGCCTTTGTTGGAAGAATCGCTGTCACTAGCAAGCTTCGAGATTGCTCCTCTCTTCCTTTCTTGTTTATCTTTGGCAAGGAAGGCCAAACTGTAAAGTGGCCCTTAAGACGCTAGAGCTGGATCAAGCTACAATGCATGCTTAAAGGTGCTTATTTGTTTTGACTTTAGTTGCTTGTTTCGTTTATATTCAGTTTCGTAAACGTAAATACTTAAATATTTTAGAACAATACATGGTTCGGTTGGGTCGTATGAAAAATCGAAAAAAAAAAATCGGAGGCAACGGATGTAACACGACCACCCTATAATGAACGCGTATCAGGATTCAGGGACCTAATGGCTAACATGGTCGAGTATTGGCGGGCTGAGCCGTATCAGAGAGACCACATGTACAAATGGCGTGTCCTAGAAATATCAAGAATCAAAACTACTATCTCCAGTTTCATAATACTTGTCGTTTTAGACATTGACACGGTCTTCAAAATACAACTTTGACCATCAAGTACTAATGAAATTTATTTACAAAATCCACAAAAATATGATATTGTGATAGTATTTTTCAAGACAAATTTATATACATGGTTTTTATGTGTTTTTATGTACACAATCCAAATAGTTTAAAAGATTTTTATAGACAAAGTTTTAAAAGTTTGACTTAGGACAAATCTAAAACGTCAAGTATTATAAAACTGAAGGGAGTATTTATTTTATACTGGTAATTTTTTGAAACTTGATCGATAAGTACCGAGCACCGACGGTGTATTAACTATGTTTTGGTATTTGATGCGGTGTCTGATACACATAAACGAAGTTGTGGAAGTATCTATGTATCATAATTTTTTTTCAGAGGAAATTGGATTTTTGTCCCAGAGTTGATGTGTCTTTGTATTTTTGCCCAAAGTTGGTGTGCCTTGATATTTTTGCCTTGTTTGGATCATCTGGACATTTCTTTGACCACATGGGGTTTTCTAAAAAATGCAATTTCTCCTTCTATCGTGCAACTCTGTTCGTTTCATCTTCTCCTCCCCGTTTCATGACACAGAGGTGAGGAGGCTGCGAGGAGGAGCAGACAGGCGCCGCAGTGGCCATGGCCTCCCCGCCGTTGCCGCAAGCGCCGCCGTCCTCACCTCCGCTTCCGCGTGCGGCGCTGCCCTCCCCGCCCTTGCCGCAGGCACCACTGTCCCCGCTACTGCCGCTGGCGCTGGCCTCCCCGCAGCGGGCGCTGCCGCGGGCGGCGCCGTCCTTCCCACCGCTGCCATGGCCCACGATACTCTCCCACCGGCGCCGTGTTTTTTTAATCACACATATTAGAAAATGTTGTCGTTACTGAAAACAAGGCACATCAACTTTGGGACACAATTTTGTAAAAAAAATCCTATGGCCAAAACAATCCTAGATGGTCCACACAGGACAAAAATACCGAGGCACACTAACTTTGGGCAAAAATACAAAGGAACGTCAACTCTAGGGCAAAAATTCAATTTCCTCTTTTTTGCAGCTTCAGGTAAGATCTGCTCATGGGTAGCCCGATTTGATGTATCTGATCCAAAAAACCCGACCCGACCAGTGCATCGGGTCGGGCCTCGATTTGAAGCCGGACCGTCGGGTCGGGTTTGGGCCCAAAAAAATTTGCAAAAAACAGCCATGCGGGTTCAGGTTTCGGGTCGCGTTTTCGGGTTTCGAGTCAGGTTTGGGTCCGGATTTGTGACTCGGTGCACCGGGTTGGGTCGGGTTCGGGCCGGCTAATTTTTGGTTGAGTCTTCGAAAGCCCGACCCGAGCCTGCTTGAACTCGACAGATGATCAGGTCTAGCTTCAGGTAGAAAGACAGTAGATAAAATCGAAGAAGAAAAAAAAAGAAGAAAATTGCATTGTTATCTCTTGAACTTGCAACAATTCTTATGTAGCCCTCTAAACTTAAGTTTTACTTTCTCTCCTTCCTAAACTTGTCTCTACTTGCACGGTTGTTCTAAAACAGTTAGGGCAACCGTTAAGTGCTGACATGGCACTTACTGTTCGTTAACCGTTGATGTGGGTGCCACATGTCAGCTGAAGGATGACATGGCAACCCACGTGACTGGCTATTGATGAAAAAATTATAAAAATAAAAAATTCATAAAATTTGAAACAAAATTATAAAAAATTGGAAGCATCATAATTTTTTTTAAAAAATAAAACTTTGGGAAAAACAAAAAATAAAAATGGGAAAAATCATAACAATTCAAAAAAACTAGAAAAAACAAATCAGAAAAAAAATCATTAAAATAGAAAAAGCTTCAAAAAAATAAAAAACGAAAGAATTCGAAAACAAATCATGATAAATCAAAAAAAATGATTCGAATAAAAAATGGGAAAAATGGAATGAATTTTCTCTTTTGGAGCAACCGTGCAAACAGAAACAAGTTTAGTGGGCGAGAATTTAAAACTCAAATTCAGGGGTCCACGTAAGAATCGCTGCAAATTTAAGGGCAACAGTACAAATTTCTTAAAAAAAAAAAACCCACAATCACAGTTCGTATTGTTGCGCTGGACCATCGGCAAGATCGTAGCTAGAATAGAAGCCATCGGCGGCGGGCGGTCGTCGGAGCTGGCGGGCGCGCGCGGCGGCGGCCGAACCGACGAAGACGGGCGGCGCCGACGCCGCCGCACGTCGGCCGGCTTGGCCATTCTTGGCCGGTACATGTGCTGCGACGGAGGGTCGTCCTCAACTCCTCATCACGAGCTTAGCTGAGCTGAGCTGAACCGAGCCGTGCGGCGACGGCCGGGTGATCGCTGGATCGCTAGCCATCACGCCTCACCCACCCATCAATGCATTCAATGATCCGTCCCACCGCGCGATCAGATCGGGCGCTGTCGCTGTCGCTGTCGCTGTCTGGCTGCTGCTGCTCGCTGGATGGATCTGCGATTCTGCATTTCTGCTGCATGCATGAAGCAGAAGGCGCGAAGCGGCCGGAGCAGCAGCTTCGCTGCGTGCGCGCGTACGCGCGTACCACAGGAATGGTAGCTGGGCCTGTGCATGCGTATTCATGCACTTCCATTTGTTTTAAAAAATTTAAAGTTTTTTAAAAGATCCGATTGTTTTTTTTTAAAAAAATAGTTTTTCTTTCGCAAAAGACCATGAAGAGCTTGGATTCGGTTTGAACGCAAACTCCGTGTTAGAGCAAGCGCTCAAAGAGACCATATTAATGACACTAGACCCAAGAAGGGCGCCTATGCGCGCTGTACTGTTTTATTGTGCAGTTCTTTAGATTAACGTTTGTCTGCCAAAAAATAAAATAACAATCTTTTCATACTGTTATTTTTGGGTTTGGTGTTGCTATTTAGTCTAAAATTGCAAAATTAAGCATAGAACTATAATGCATTGCCTGTACTGGAGAAATAACCTTCTCTGTTTGAAAGCTCTGTAACTCCGGATGAGGTCGTACCATAACTAATTTTTTTGAATAATTAAATTAAAGTAATAAAACTAAATATATAAGTACAATGTATTGTATGTACTGGACAGAGAACATCTTCTGTTTGATAGCCCTATAATTCTGGATAGGATAATACTGCAATCTGCTATTTTTTGAATAATTAAATTTGTAGATAACTATAGAAAGTTCAAGAAAATAGTATAAAAAAGGTTGTTTGTTAAAGAATTCCACAATTGTAAACCTGTATTTTCAGGATTGGGCTCATAAAAAAAGGATGCAAACATCTGCAAGTTGGCTACAATAGACTCTCAAAGTATTACTACTCTTCCATTAATAAAATGCGTGAGCTCAATTAATAATAAGGTGTAAACATGGTAGTATTTGCACAGAAGTATCTGGATAGCATTTGGCTATTTGCACAGAAGCATCTGTCATACAAAGTGTTAAAACCTAAAGGAGTGCAGAGGCTAGTGAGGATATAAAAACAGAGCACACTTTCAGTTAGCTATATGCCATAACTAAAGAAAAATGAAGCTTCTAAGTTGTAAAGTAACTCTCCTTAATTCAGCACACTATACAAAAATGCTTTGCTGGGCTCAAGTTTATTTCAAGCAGATAATGAAAAGATAAGTTTATCAAAGGGTATAGAATAATTCCAAGGATAATGGAAAAAAGGAATTCTGACGGCCATGACAGCCATGTTTTCGTAAATCAAACATAAATGAAAAAACAGAACAACCAACAAAAATTGTTATGCTGAAAAAATAACTGGAATAATACTACAAAGAATAACCAGTTTAGAAATTACGTTGGATGGTGGTTTCAATGGAGAGCACAACGATCATATCCTGGAGCTTTGAACAACAACCTTTTAGGTACCTAACAAAAAGGCATAGGTTTTTAAAGCAGAACTTCAGAAGTGATTCCTTCACTGTACAAAACTAAAAAATAATCGTAAGTTTCAGAATTTCATAAACAAAACTGAATAGTAAAAGGAATAAATATGTATTTTTTCAGGCGGCACAATACAAAAATGGAAAATACCTTTGGTCTTATGAAGCTAAATTATATTGTATAACCTGTAAGGAAATGTCATCCATAATGTTTGCCTGACAAAATGGATTAAACACCATCCATGCAAGTAGCTCCTATATATGTTCACAAATTAGGAAGCTTACTTGGCAGTGTTGGTATTTGCAGGCATTAACCCAAACAAATGACATAGATCACTAATGCAAGCGGCATATGAACCAAAAAAATATCACAGAATGTGTGCAAAAGGTTGTCTCCTATATGATGAATCATGCTGCAAGTATCGAAAAACAATGTGAAGATGCTGGTTAGCAGACTAATTGTCATCGGTGAAGAAGCACTGTTGATCAGAAGAAACATTGGTAGGTAAACATCGGCCAATCATTCAAAGGGGTTGTTCGTAGTAACTTTTACGAAGATAACCGAAACTTTCGAAGCAAATGGCTAATTAGACAAAAACATGCAACCACTGATAATGAAACTAATTGGAAGATACTATTTTTGTCTCCATGTGATGACAAAGAACAGCCTGATCAGTGAATAAGAACGCAATCGAAGATGGTAGCTATTAAGTACCAAAGCACTTTGGTTTAGCAGAGAGAAATAAACTTGATAGAGAGCGGATGCAGCACATCTGTACAACAGAGCCAGCTTAGATGAATGGGAAGAAGGTACGGTACTACAAATACAACATAACTACCTCTCTGTTCAACCGCAATACATAAATACAGATACCTAAAGCTAATTTCACTGGCGAACGATAATGAAGGGCCTCCTTAAATTTTGGCTAGAGTTGGAATAGATTTAACCTTAGCATGTACGAAGACGGTGGCGGCGGCGCTGGATCAAACCGGATACCGTGGCGGCGGCGCCGGATCGGGATGGGCACAGGGTGGGTGGCGGCGGGTCTGGGGTGGACGGAGACGGTGGCGGTGGCGGCGGCGCTGGATCAAACCGGAGACGATGGCGGCGGCGCCGGATCGGGATGGGCACAGGGCGGGCGGCGGCGGGTCGGGGTGGAGATGGGGTGGCCGGCTGTCGATCAGGGCGGAGCAAGGGGAAGGGAGGCGCCGGAAGGCGGGGCGGAGGCGGCGGCGGCGTGGGTGGGAGGGGGAGAGGCGGAGGGCCGCACGGGAGTGAGATGGGGGGAGGCGACGGGGTGGGAGGGCTAGGGTTGGACGGGGGCAAGGATTGGGGGTTATAGCCGATGGCAATTGCGGGTAATTACCTTGCGAAGCACGGGTGTATATAGGAAGGGCAAAAGGGCAGCGCTGCGAGGGGGGCGAAAATTCAGGGGGCGAAACGGAAATCCTCCGACGTGCGGAAGAACTGCGGGGGGTCCCGAAAGTGAATCAGCGGGGAGTCAAAACAAAAACCACGAACTACAGGGTGTTTTATGAAAAGCAGCCCGGCCGGATCGGACAGCAGAGAAGAGAGACACGCGGGCAAGAACAAAGGGCCGCGATTAACCGGGCGACGTGGCCAGGCTGGGAACGCGCCTAATGGCAGTTACGGCTACGCCTTATTAGTGTTGCGGGAATAAGAGAAAGAGAGCATATGACATAAGAGAGTGAGCATCCGAAGAACATAGAAGCCATCTAAGACAAATAAAATTCCAGACATACAGCCAATGGTGGAGGTAGGACGAGGAAGTCCTCGGCTGAGAGCAAAAGTACGTATCACCTTCTATCCTTTTTAATCACCGAAAAATAAAATCATGCAAACTTAGTATGGAAATGTCAAAACCGTGACGACTTTTGATTACGTGTGTTGAAGCACGCCGCGATCCCATCATCTCATGGCCCGCGACGATCTACCTCCTCTCGAGACCAACAGCTGGTCTATGAGCATCTCGAGTCCCTATTTTTGTGTTCTTTACGTTTTGGTATTGATGACAAGATGAAAATGATCAAGATTTCGCAAGAGTGTTTTTAGACTTCTTGGAACCCTAGCAACGATAACGACATCAAGTACATAAAAGATGGACTCCAAAAGGTGAAGGCAAGACTCGGGTGTTTGAGATATGTCACTTAAGTTGTTTTAGGGTTGTCGGTTTACTTTTTGTCGTTCTACCAAGAGTATCTAAGTGTAGGCGAGCTAGTCAGGTCTTGAGCTTTCGTGGTGCATACTAGTCTCTTTTCCATGTTTCTTAGATCTATGTTGGGCCAATATAGGTTTAGGTTATGTTCTTTTGGGCTGATCTGAACGGCGAACAACTGGACAACTGAAAATGACTCGAGTCGAGAGATTATCAAGATAGTCTCGAGATTTGGATCCATTTTTTTTGACTTACTTTTTAAAGCGTTAGGACCCACCTTCGAGACAACGAAAAAATAGGCTAAAAAAACTAAAGCATATGTCTTTTCAAAATGTAGATAAGTCGTTGAGCTGTTAAGCCGTTAAGCTGAGTCCAAAAGAACAAAGCCTAAAAGAAACCCTCCAAGCTCAAGCCAACAAAGAACAAAAAGACCTAGAAACACTAAATGAACCTATCTCGACATGGAAAACCACAAAGGGGGTCTTGAACCTCACCCAATCAGTGGGACTACCCTGAACAGCCCACAACCATTTTTTACTTGCCAAGGCGCCAATTGCATTTAATTTTAATATTTTGAAATTCACTTTAATCCGGTTTTAAGGTTCAAAGACCAAATCGGGACCATTGTTTGTGCAACACCTTTTTTATATATATACTTGGGTTTCTCCGATGTTATACAATCTATTTTAGTTGTCACACGAGTAAATTTTTCATTGCCGCATTAATTTCTAGAAATAAACCTTTTATTGCAGTAAGTATTTTTATAGGTAGTTTTTTTGTTTGCATTAAGCACTCTACGTCCGATGCCTAACATAAAAAAGACTAAAAAGAAAACGAAAACGCTGGGACCCTGACGTCCGGCGCGCCGGACTCGCGCACGCAGCGCGCGCGAACGCGCTCGCATGCAGGGCGGGTCCCACATCATTTTTTCTTTTGATGGCTATAAATTTTGACTGGGTGCTCTAATCCACCAACCGTTTGCACCAACACATTCATCGTATTTTTACGAACAAAACAAGACATATGTTGCTATATAAATTTTGACCGGGTTTTCTCAAACTTCAATCTTGCTTAATGAAACTTTGGGTTTCGCCTACTGAAACTTGGTTTCATACTCGTTAAACTTTGCAGAACTGTCAAGTTTCATCAGGTTTCATCCAAGTTTTTTCAAGTTTCATCAAGTTTCATACAAGTTTCTTCAAGTTTCATCAGGTTAATACAAGTTTCATGAAGTTTTCACCGGTTTCATCCAAGTTTCATCAGGTTACATCGAAGTTTCATCTAAGTTTCATCAGATTTCATTAGCACGTGGTCAAGTTTCATCAACACACGGCCAAGTTTCGCTAGTATACGTGTAAGTTTCATAAGTGCCTTCTCCTAGGTTTATATATTTTTTAAAAAAAGTGAAAAAAATCAAAAAAATTTAAAAGTATTTAAAATGGGTTGCTCTCGATTTTAGAAGAATTATGAAATTTATTCCACACATTTTGAACACTGTTTGAATTTTATACAAAAATCAAAAGTTTTAAATGAAAATGATCAACTGCATGTCGACGTCTAGCCAACGCTGGGCATGCACATCTAGCCAACGATGGGCGCGCTGGCTGATCGAACGGACGACGTTGGTCCGATTGGCGCGTCCGAACGGACGTCCGACGCCTGGCACTCGTCAAAAGAAAAACACATATATTAATTAGACGTAATCATGGGTAGTCCGACTCAGACGGGTCTTGATTTTTCTTGACCGGGCCAAATTGGGCTCAGCTGTCAGGTTGGGTTAAGGCATGACTATTGGGTGTGGCTCGGCTTAACAATCAGGCACGACAAACAAAATTTGGGTGGGGCCCTAGATTTTTGCGTAACAAAATTTTACATGTAAACTCTACATCGCCTTGTCACGTTTCGGGCCGCTGGCTTCCAGGCCTTACTGGGCTTGGGCCTGATTCGAGAGCGCCGGGCTTTTGCAAGCTCAGTTCGGGTGTGGATCAGATCTAACACGAATTATTCACTGGAGCTCATAATCAGGCCCGGTGGGTTGCTTGGCCCAGGCTCGGGTGTCGCTCTGCCCATCACAGGCTTCCCGCCAAGTGCTGCGGCACTGGAGTGTCCACGGCCCACGGCGGCAGCGGCGGCTTGGCGCGCGCATGGCGCCGCGCGCCGGTGCCCTCGCGATGGCAGCAGCGTCGCGCCGTGCGGGGCCTCGGCCTGGCGCGTCCCCGGCGTCCGCGGCGCGCGTCGCGCATGGTCCCCGCGACGCCGTCGACTCCGGGAACAGGCTGATCGGGGAGCACCTGCGGGCCGGCAGGCTCGGCGCCGCGCGGGAGGTGTTCGACGGAATGCCGCGGAGGGACGTCGTGTCGTGGAACTCCGTCATGGCCGTGCACGCCCGGTCGGGCGCGCACGGCAGCGCGGCGGGGGCGTTCCTGGAGCTGAGGCGGCGCGGGCTCCGGCCTGACCATACCTCGTTCTCGACCGTGCTGTCGGCCTGCGCACGGATGGAGGCTCTGGAGCTGGGGAGGTGCGTGCACGCGCTCGCGCTCAAGGCCTGCTCCTCGGGCAATGTGTTTGTGGGCGCCTCCCTCGTCACGTTGTATGCCCATTGCGGGGCCGTCGATTGCCTCGAGCGGGTTCTTGCTGATGTCGGTAACCCGAACGTCGCCTTGTGGAATGCTCTTGTATCTGGCCTCGTGATGAATCATCATGTAGCCGATGCTCGCAGGGTTTTTGACCAAATGCCAGTACGCAATGTGGTGTCCTGGACGGCCATGATAAAAGGATACGTTATGTTGCGTGATTTGGGGATGGCTATTGAGCTGTTTAACTTGATGCCTGTAAAGAACTCCGTGTCTTGGTGCGTCATGATTGGGGGACTCATCCACAATGAGAAATTTAGAGAGGCGGTTCAATTGTTCAATGATTTGATGAGGAATGGGGAGGAAGTGACAAGTGCAATTCTTGTTAAGGTTGTGAATGCCTATGCTGGCCTAAAATGTAGTAGGGGAGGCAGATGCGTTCATGGATTTGCTGTGAAGTCTGGATTTTTTCTCGACCTTACTATCGAGGCTTCATTGGTAGCGATGTACAGTAAATCCTTAGATATTGATGAAGCATGGCTGGAATTTGATAAGATGGAAAGAAAGCATGTTGGGTCATGGAATGCCATCAGTTTTGGGTATATTTATGCGGGCAAGATTGATGAAGCTAGAAAACTTTTTGATGCTATGATTGACAGAGATAAGGTCTCCTGGAACACGATGATTAATGGCTATATAAGAGACGGAAGAATTACTGATGCTACTGAGCTATACTCAAAGATGCCTGAAAAGAATGTGGAAGCAGCCACTTCTTTGATGTCATGGTTTATAGACAATGGGATGCTTGATAAAGCACGAGACATGTTTTATAGAATGCCTGAAGTAGATGTAATGGCTTGCACAACTTTGCTCTTTGGATATGTGAAAGAAGGAAATTTTGATGATGCACTGGACCTTTTCCATAGGATGCGCAAAAAGACTGTAGTCACTTATAATGTGATGATAGCTGGGCTGCTTCATCAAGATAAGGTTGCTGAAGCTTACAAGCTCTTTAATGAATCTCCAGGCCCTGATTTAATGACTTGGACCTGTTTAATTACTGGGGTCGCTCAAAATGGTTTGGTCAGTGACGCACTTAATCTGTACAAGAAGATGCTATTATCAAATATACACCCAAGTGAGTCTGTTGTTTCTAGCCTTATGAGCTGTTTTTCACATCATTCTATGATGGTTCATGGTCAGCAGTTTCATGCCGCAATTATCAAGCTTGGACTCGAGTTGCGTTTGCTGATTCAAAATGCACTTATTAGCCTATACTCCAAATGTGGCGAAATGATTACCGCCCAACATATTTTTGACCAAATGTCTAAGAGAGATGTGGTGACATGGAATACAATCATCCATGGCTATGCATTCAATAGTCTTGGTCAAAATGCTGTCGAAATGTTTGAGGATATGAAAAAGGCACAGGTTGACCCTGATGACATCACCCTTCTTGGTGTACTGTCTGCATGTAATCACATGAACCTTTTGGAGGAAGCAAAACATTTCTTCAATGTGATGGCACATGATTATGGAATTGTACCTAATATAATGCACTATGCATGCATGGTTGATCTATTTTGTAGGCGAGGCATGCTTGAGGCGGCCGAAGGATTAGTCAAGTCAATGCCTTTTGAACCGGATTCAGCAATATGGACTTCTCTCTTAAGTAGTTGCAGATTGAGTGGGAATGATAAGTTAGCAGAGCATGCTGCGAATCAAATAATTGCCACCAATCCTTCTAGTAAAATGCCTTATCTGCACCTCATCAGTGTGCATGGATCAACCAATCGATGGGGCGTGATCGATAGTTTGAGAAGTCAAATCAGAAAAACAGCCACGGAGAAAGAAGTTGGTTATAGTTGGATTTAGCATCTCATCATGATTCACGGACAAAGAAATCAAATCAGAAACACAGCTACTGGTTGTTTAGAACAGTTTTCATGGACAAGCGCACAACACTTGATCATCTCTGCAGATAATTTTCCAATAAGTAGGTAAAATTGTACTGCCTCCGTTCTTTTTTATTTGACACTTTTGACTTTTGGACTCGTCTTTAACCATTCGTCTTATTAAAAAAAACTATGTATATATCATTAATTTTGTTGTTATTTGTTTTATTATTAAAGGTACTTTAAGCATGACTTATATTTTTTCATGTTTACACTAAATTTTTGAAATAAGACGAATGGTCAAAGGCTTGTCTAAAATCAAAGGCGTCAAATAAAAAAAACGGAGGTAGCAGTAAATAAGCTGATGGATCCCATTTGAGGAGATAATGATCTTTTTTACAGTGCCATGCAGGATATGAGATGCTGAGTATCCAGTCAGTTTATGATGGGTTAACCAGGCATATTGACGAGGAATTGAACAGGCGTGAAACACCGTCATTGGCTACAATTCGGTTGTATATTTTTGAGCTTTAGATTTCCTGCACACAGCAGCGATGGCCAATGGCATCCACACAGACTCGAGGTAGCTTGTAGCTAAATAGCTAATGTTTATGCCTGTCCCATGGTTACATATTCTGCAGTGAAACTTCTGACATATGAGCACGCCTGCTGTCATCATTCGTCATTCGCGGATTCGCCCGTAAACTGCTCTGCAAAGGAGCATCTGACTGGTAGGCGTCAGGTAAGCATCCTGCTGGATTATGTGTCTTTACCTATACAACAAAGCATTTGAAATTCCATTTCTACTTGACGGAGAACATATTAACAGTAGTTGCCATCTTGCTCTCCAGGAATTGGTGTTTTCATGCATTGATCTTTTGTCGCTCTCCAGGACGATAATGTCGACATGAATTTCACCACCCGGTCGTGTAGTTCAGTCATCAGGGATAGGCTTTAGCAAACAGCGTGGACTAATCACTTTCAGCAGTTCAAAACTGTGTTCAATTTCTTTGGCTTCTTAGAAAGCGATGATCCTTGCTGCATTTCTTATCAGTGGTGGTGACCAAGGCAATACAGTTTACCAAGAGAAAAATTGGCAGAGTTGCTGACCGATTGGCTTCGATTGATCTTCCTGGTGACCTACTATGAATCTACTTTCATTTCGAATCTTACTCGCGACCTTCGTTGAATCAGCGTACTTTCTTACTCTCTCGCAGAATACGAGGTCATCATTCAACTATCAACTGTAAAATCGCTCTGTCCTCCCAAAAATGAGTAATGAAAATAACAGAAAATTGAACATCGTAGAATTTTCAGCAAAACAAGAACTCGGTCATTCTCGTGTCATGTATTGGTTTTGCAATGATAGTTATGTAAATCTTTGAGATAATCATCGAGGAAGAAAAGGAATAACGCATGAAGACGCATTGTAAAACAACAAACCACGGCGCAGGCTGCGCTGTATATAACCGACGGATGTCAAAGAAATAATAAAGGTTTGAAATAATACAGCATTGCAGATACAGAACAAGCCTATCCAAATCAATCGCTTTCTCCTAGTGCTGCTACTTTGTTTAGCCAGGCTAACAGATGCATTCCATCGGGTACATGCTAGAGATTTTCTAGATAGGAATCTCAGATCTGGAGAAGAATCTCATTGGATGCTTAGGTGTTCTGACGCGTCAAGGTGAGTTCAGCAAGAATAAATTGGTGATTCCATGCCTTTTGTTTCGACGCTCACCTCCACCTCGCACCCCCTAATCTGATTACCTCTTCAGTCCCGGAATCCCTGCGAGCTCTGTCATCATCCGCGTCATCCTTTTTATTTGTTGCGTCACCATATAAATCCTTCAACTTTGACAAGTTGGATGCCTCTGGCGCTTTACCAAATGGACTGGAGCGGTGTTTGCTACCATCAGTTCTGCCACGGTTTGGACTCCGGCTCCTGCTTCTGCGAGTGCTTGACCGTCCATTTCGATCAGAGTCCCTGTCCCTCCTTTCATGACTTCGTCTCTCACCACCCCTATCTGAATAGCTTGACCGATGGTAATCACGATCTCTGTCATCACGGGTGTGCCGACTGTGCTCCCTGTCCTTGTGTTTGTCATGATCACGATATGAACGATCTCTCTCAGAATCATGATCACGCTCACGACTCCGACTTCGGCACTTCCTGGGAGATCTTGCACGATCACCATCATGACTTCTTTCCCTATCCCGTACAGAAGGCAATGTCTTTCGGACTGGTGATGAGTCCCTTGTGGATGCACGATGTGGAGCACGCTGACCGAATGAGACGGACAAAGAAGCCTTCACCGAAGGAGGCCGTCGGGCAGTATCATCTGAACCTAAACGATTAGACTCCCCCGTCATACCTGACTGCTTTGTTGGGAGCTTCATCTTCTCAAGGTGACCAGTGACCTGCCGCAAAATTGGGAGAGGCACTCGTGGAAGAAGACTGTCAAAGTAGTACTGCAAAGGAACAATAAATTGCATGCAAATTTAGTATTACCATACATGTGGATCATATTTCTCAATTCAAGCTATATGAATAATAGCTCAAAATTTTTTTTGCAGAACAGTCACATTGGAGTTGTCAACAGAAACAGAGATAAAGTGAACATGATCCGAGGTTAATGTACTATGTTATGTTTTGGCATACTGGAGCATAGTTTGGTGCTGAAGGGTTTTCTCAGTTATATGCAACTCTAATATCAGATATGAAGAAAAAAGTGACAATTGAAAAAAATGGCACAAAATAATTGCCGAAACAAACTAGTCGTCATGTGGCTGTTTTCAGTATAGGCTGGACCAGTAAACTGGATTACAACACCAATCCACTGAAGAGTAACAACAGCCGAATAAACAAAAGAACCACAAAACTCAGTTCACCCAGAAAACAGGCATCTCAATTTCCTATCACCTTCTGCTGCACAATGGGATCTATGGCCTATTAGATATTAGTTGCTTATCCGAGAGCTAAATTTAGACGAATTTCTGGCTACTATATAAAAGGAGAAAACCAGTAAATGGGTAAAAAACATTTCATAACTAACAATCTCCAGAACTTGGGGCATTGCACACCATTTTATTCTTAATGGCAACCCTAAACAAATTCAAGAACTTCCAATTATAAGATGCATTCTTATTGCACACTGGAATTCCTTCCTTTTTTTAAAGGGAGATGAACTTTTTCTATATAAAAAAATACACCCTCGCAATGTATCCAAAGCATAAAGCATGGATAAGAAAAAAATATATCTTACCAAACAAAACAAATGTGTGACATAGTCATTAAAAAGTTTAAGATAGAATAAAACATACATCATTTCATGTGCTATGAATCTCTCAACCAACGAGTTTAAACATAGGAAACACTAGCCGAAAAAGGGAAAAGAATATTTGAGTAACATATCATGACAAACCTTATACAAAGTGGTTACTGATGGAAGAGATGATGTCTCCTCTTAAAGCAACTCCACAATTGAAATTTCCGCTCAGTATGCCAAACCAACAGGTGAGTGATTCAACAAACACTAATTGCATTTGGGTTCACAAAATAGTATGTTAATGATGTATTCCCCTGGATGTGATTGGATAACTAAAGGACACGGTAATAGCAGATTTACAAAACAGTTCTGTTTAATGACAGAAATGGGAGGACTGTTTAAGAGATATACCTGACCAAGGAGGAGATCACGCACATAAACACCCATAGTAGTCAGTTTACCATTGGATCCAGGGGAAAACTCCTGCAAAGTAAGACATCATGTAGAGGTGAGTTATGACACATTGGAAAGAACTGCACATGGATTAATCATTTATGATCTAAATGAATAATACACAACAAAAGTAGCATGTTAACAAAAGGCGCAAAAAAACATTTGCGCAGATAAATTCACATGGCTAAGCATTCGATATGTGGGTTCGTAGTTCATACATGCAACATCAATATGTTTCAAAGAAGCAAAGTGCTAGTAATCTAGCACATGAATGATAGATTCCAGAAGTATCAATTTAGCCTTTCTAATCACACATCCATCAGCTCACCATTTAGGCTTCCCTTATATCATTTTTTTTTTAAAAAAAAAATGCTTGGTGTCAATAGAGGAACCACATTTTGCGCTATATTTCATATTTGTAGTAATTATTACTGGTTTACACAAGCATTACCCTTAGCAAATAGTAGGTGCAAAATAAGAATAGAAGTTATCTGTTTATCTTACACACTTTTAACATAGTACTTTATTGGAAACAATGCAATGGTTCGGTAAAGTATGCATAACATAGAACATATGTCAGGAAACTAGAAACGGTACTCTTACTCCTTAAATTTATTGTCAAAAACAAATGCAAAAGGCAGATGGCTAATACGGTACCTCATCATCTTTAATGTAAGGTTCATACCAACTCCATAATGTCTTTGGTTCTGCAACATATCGCAAGTAGAGGAATCCAACCTGGAATATAAATGATCATTAGTCAGGGAGCTAAAACTTTTTCTAAAAAAATATAAACCAAGCATTCCTGGTTTCTATAGCAAGTTCCATCAGCAAGTAAGAACATCTAATGTTTTCGTGTAGATTCAACCACCTATCAACAAAGATTTCTATGTCATACCACCACATTTAGCAAGAAAAACAAGACAACAAGACCCATTTTCAATCCTATAGTCTACACAGATACAATCAAATCCAACGCTTCAGCAATTTCCCTTGCATTCCACGACTGCGAAACGCCAGAACACAAATAAACATTGCGAGAACCAAGAGGCTTACGGCTCTGATGTAGGGGGAGTCAGGGTGCTTGAGCAGCCCGTGCATCTGCTTCACGGTGAGCTTCATGGTGAAGAACTTGTAGAGGAGGCAGAAGGCGGAGGAGGGGCCGCGGCAGTTGCCGGTCATCCAGGGCTCGACGTGGTCAACCTGGTGGTAGATCTCGTCGATGACCTCGTGGTACGTCTTGAGCCTGTAGAGCTCCTTGAAGTAGTCCGACGAGAGGATGTTTACGGAAAGCACCTTCTCCATCAGCACATCGATCGGCCGGCCGGACGACTGTATCTCCATCTCCCCTATGAAATCAATACCACGACACAGGATCAAACTATCAATCCAAACCATGCCTGATAAGATCTCCCGAATCTTTCTCAACCTACACGAAAAAATTTCTACTTGGTACCAAGAAGAGAGCGGCGAAATCATAGGCCGGCATCTCCAAGAAAGAAACAGCCAGAGAAAAAAAGAAAAAAGAAAAGAAGGAAAAACCAAAGATTTGCTAATCGGGGAGCGCAAAGCACGCCAAGATCCAGGCTTTAAGGGCGGAATCGAAGGGCTACCTGTTTGATGGTCACCGGTGCGCGGGCAGAGAGGCAGGGAGAGGGCGGCGCTGCGGAGGCCGCGCCGGCGAGCACCGCCGAGGTGGGGGTCGCCGGAGGAATCGTATCGGATTAGGGTCCGGGGGCTCCGGAGCGGAGAGAGGAAGACAAGAGGGGGATGAGGTCTGGGAAGGCCGGCGTTCCGGGAACAATCATGGCGCCCCCTCGGCCTGCTCGGCCCATTCCAGGTCAGAATCGCAACTGTCCACAGGAGAATATCAGGCCTAGTATTGGCCCATTTACGGCTTAGGCCGCCGCCGCTTGATTTTCATCGTCGGTTCCTCTCTTTTGTTGTTCGATGTGGCTCTTGTTCTTCCCAGGGTTGTTTGGTCGAGGAAAGATAGATTAGAAAAAAAAATAGATTTAGTGAAATTAATTTTATTGTTTTGTTGAAGGAAAGTAGAAAGATAAAAGGTAAATTATTACCTTCGTTTTTTTATTTGACGCCTTTAATTTTTGACATGCATTTGACCGTTCGTCTTATTAAAAAATAATATTTTTATAGTTTTTTTTTACTATTTAAGTGAAGGAGATTTCTTACCACCGAGGATCCTAAATAAAATTTCGCCAGGTAATTCCACTCCTCTTTCGCTTCCCTACCAAACACGCAAAGGTAATTGCGTTAATCTAGTTCATTCTTTTTTTTCCCTAGATTAATCTGTTCTAGTTTCTTTCCTCTTTTGTTCTGAGTTTCATTGTCCTGTCTTGAGCCGTCTATTTCCCCAACGTGGAGGTCGAGATCGAGCGCCATGAGTCAGTCCCTGCCACTGGGACAAGAACAGGAACAAGATAAAAGCCGCCCCCTCGGCCTGCTCGGCCCATTCCAGGTCAGAATCGCAACTGTCCACAGGAGAATATCAGGCCTAGTATTGGCCCATTTACGGCTTAGGTCGCCGCCGCTTCATTTTCATCGTCGGTTCCTCTCTTTTGTTGTTCGATGTGGCTCTTGTTCTTCCCAGAGTTGTTTGGTCGAGGAAAGATATATTAGAAAAAAAAAAAGATTTAGTGAACGAAAATGCTTTCGTCCGGCCCAGCTGCGCGGCCCAGTATCAAACGCATGCGTGCCTTGCTGATATTGCTGCTGGAAAAAAAAAACAGCGTTTCATTTTATTCTAATTTTCTCATTTTTGTATATATTTCATATGGAGTCCAAAATGCATGGAACAAATTTCATAATTATCTAAAATCCTAATTAACTTATTTTAAATATTTTTTTTAAATTTTTTTCATTAGCCAAATTGTTTCAACAGATTGTTTCCAATAGGCTAAACTAATTGTTTCAGCAGGCTAGACATATTGTTTCAATAGAAAAAACTAATTGTTGTATTTGGCTAGATATATCGTTCCAGTATGCTAAACTAATTGTTTCAACAGATCAAAAATATTGTTTCAATAGGTAAACCAATTGTTTCAACAAACTAAATAAATTATTCCAGCAGGCTAAACTAATTGTTTTAATATGCTAAACATATTGTTTCAACATGCTGTACAAATTATTTCATCAGGCTAGACAAATTGTTTCAATAGGCTAAATTAATTGTTTTAGCAGGCTATATATTGTTCCAATAGGCTAAACCAATTATTTTAGCATGCTATAAATATTGCTCCAATAGGCTAAACAAACTATTTCACTTGGTTATACGTTCACCAGGCAAAAGTAATTGTTTCAGCATGCTAGCCATATTGTTTCAACATGCTAAACTAATTGTTCCATTAGGATAACAAATTGTTTCAGTAACTTTTTTATAACAACATTGGTCTTATTTTGTTCGTAAAAATACGAGGAACGCAGCGGTGCAAACGGTTCGTGCATTGGAGCAACCAGTCAAAATCTATAACCGTTGAAAGAGAAAACTGAAAGGAATCTTTTCGCTGACGTCATCGCTGACTTCATTGCATGCAAATATATGGCTTTTGCGATTGGATAGGGGACCGTCCGACGCGCGCGTGTCGGACGTCCGACTCCAAGCCCGCGCCTTTAGTGAAATTAATTTTGTTGTTTGGTTGAAGGAAAGTAGAAAGAGAAAAGGTAAATTATTATCTTTTTTTTTGACGTTTTTAACTTTTGATATGCATTTGACCGTTCGTGTTATTTAAATATGATATTTATATAGTTTTTTTACTATTTAAGTGAAGGAAATTTCTTACCACCAAACACGCAAAGGTAAGTTTTTGGGTTGTTCTAGTTCATTCTTTTTTCCCTAGATTAATCTGTTCTAGTTTCTTTCCCCTTTTGTTCTGAGTTACATTGTCCTGTCTTGAGCCGTCTATTTCCCCAACGTGGAGGTCAAGATCGAGCGCCATGAGTAGTGGTGGGAGTTGGGCCGTGCCGTGCCGGCCCGTCGTGCCTCGGGTCGGTACAAAACGGGCCAGCACGGAGTGCCAAAATCTAGGCCCGGCATGACCCAAAAGCACGGCGGGCCGGCTTCGGGTCGGACTGGCCCGAGCACGGCACGAGTAAGAAAACAGCAGGTAAAATGATTTTTTAGAAATTCATACTTGCTCAAATGAAAAAGTTGTCTATACAAAAAAAGATGCATATCAAAATTATCTACAACTTTGGTGTTCAACCCAAATTCATCCGAGCAGCACAAGACCTCGAAAATGGTGAATTACCGAGGACGGTGCCGTCGGCCCGAAAGCTGGCAGCGACAAAAATATTTTTTTATAAATTCATACATTGCTTAAATGAAAAACTTATCTACATGAAAAAGATGCGTCTCGACATTATCTACAACTTTCTTATCAAACAGAAATTGATCTGAGTGATGAAAGACCACACAAAATATAAAATACTAACCCGTGCCTCTATTCGGGCCGGGCCGACCCAAGCACGGTCCGTACAGTCGGGCCGGGCAGGGCGGCACGCCTGGCTTTCAGGCCCGGCCCGGCACGCCATTTCGGGCCGTGCCAGCTCGGACCATCAAATTCCGTGCCGGGCCGTGCCGCGGGCTTATTTTTTCGAGCCGTGCCCGGGCTGGCCCGTTTGGCACGGCCCGTTTTGTCCCTGCCACTGGGATAAGAACAAGAACAAGATAAAAGCCTGAAAGCTGCCGAACGAGAGTAACCTGATTCTCGCGGTAAACAAATGGAACCTTGCTCTGCGATCGTTTTACGGCAGCCTGATGCCAATCGGCAGATGCAGCACACGAAGAATACCTATCATCTTCGTGGAAAGGATCCATCACGGATAGCGAAGCCACACGAGGCCACGAGCTCCATTGACAGCGCAAGCAAATGCAGAGAGGTGCAGTGCTCGATCGAGAGCCTACCAGCTTGTCCCTGCCAGAGCTGTCACTCCATTCTTCGCAGCGCATTTATCTGGCTGAAAGAGATGCCAGTCACTCAGTCAGTGGCTCACTCACTCACTCACTCACTCTGTGGCCTAGAACTACAGCAGATTATGCCTGATCTGATCACAGCTTCCTCGACTGATGTTCTCATCTTATTCAGATGCTGCTCATGTGCGTTCTGTTCTTATCTTCAGTAATGCATTTTTTTTTTAGATGCTGCAAGATTCTGTGTGAGTGGATGGATCTGACTACAAGATCAACTTTCCGTTGATTACACCAGGAGCAAATTACAGCTACAGCAGCTACATTCATTCATGCTGACTACATTCACCAAAAACTCTCCTCCTCGGGAGAGATCAGCACCCGCGTTATTCCGCGCCTGTTCTACCGGTCTCCCTACACACAATCAAGAACACACGAACAGAGAATGTCTCCGTCTCCGTCGTCGTCGTCTTCTTTCTTGTTGGATTCTTCTTCTACGCGTCTACCTTATCTTCCTTTAGTTTAGCCTCCTCCGAGAAGCCGAGAAGTGCTTCTACTGCTTCTGCTGGTCGGAGTAGAGCCTGCCTGTCTAAATGGCGCCGCCGCCCCCTGCTCGTCAGGGCTGCAACGACTTGTACGGCGACGCCGCGACGGCCTCCGCGACGCTGAAGAACATGCGATCGGAGCCGAACATCTCGCCCACCACCGAGTTGTGCATCCGCTCGGCCACCGAGCCCACCGGGTTGGCGAGCACCAGCTGCAAGAAGGCGATCGATCATGTCACACGCCGGCCGTGAATCTGCAGTCAATCTGCGATGTGCAGCTGCGGCGTGCGTACCTCGATGTTCCTCTTGTCCAGCGCTCTCTTCAGCTCCGCCAGCGCGTCCAGGCCGCTCGTGTCGATCGCCGCAACGGCTGCAAGATGGCGTGAATTCGTCTCAGGTAAGCTGAATCTGACAACGTTTTTGCTGATGATCAGGTGGTGTTAGTTCCCAAGATTTGCGGTTTGCACTCACCGCCCATGTCCAGGATGATGCACCGGACGGAGCCCTGGTTCGCCTTGAGCGCCCTCTCTTCTTCCTCCCGGAGATACCTCATTATCCTCTCGACAAGGTACATGGAGTTGGCGAAGTAGATCGCCGACTCGAAGCCGACGATGAGGAAGGGCGGCACCCTCATGGCCTCCCTGTACTGCACCATGCTGCGGTAGCTCTGCGTGCCGGGGATGACGCCCTTGATCACCGTGTTAGGCCGCGTCACCTGCAGCAAGATCTTGAACAGCGAGATGCCAACCTGCAAGAACACCGCGGATGATCACTGATTAATTGTCTTGGTTGGCGTTTGCTGAGAGAGAATGATCTCTTGGGAGGTGGGTGCGCACGGCAATGGCGAGGCCCATCTGGACGGAGACGAGGAGGACGCCGAAGAAGGCGGCTATGCAGGCGAGGAAGTCGAGCTTGTCGACCTTCCACAGCCTGGCGGCGCCGTGGACGTCGATGAGGCCGATCACCGCCGTGATGATGATCGCCGCCAGGATCACGTTGGGCGTGTAGTGGAAGAGCGGCATCAGGAACAGCAGCGTCACCAGCACGGCCGCCGCCATCACGATGTTCGACACCGCCGTCTTGCACCCGGCGCTGTAGTTCACCGCCGACCTCGAGAACGACCCTACCAGTCTCATCGTCGTCAGCTTCATCAGCCACTGATAATTTTACCATTTTAATTAGCTTAGCTTCCTGGCTCATTCAGAGCTAGCAACACACCTGTGGTGACATAGCAAGAGGCGCATGAGCCAGCCATGTTCATGATCCCAATGGCCATCATCTCCTTGTTGCCATCAACCTGGTAGTTGTTGATGGATGCAAATGTCCTCCCTACTGCAATTCCTTCCTGCAAATTCAGGTGGGCAAAAAATCTCATCTTCAGATCAAACTCCCATGTTGAAATTCATTCAGCAAGAAGATGATTCTGTGCAATGTCTCTGTGTCTTACAGTTAGGGACAGGATGCCTGTCATGATCCCTGTCTTGATTGTCAGTGCTAAGTAGGAGCCACTGAAGGTCAGCAGGTTCACTGAGGGAGGGTTCACTCCCTTGGGGAGGTTGCCAATCTGTGTGCAGGAATTAATGACAGGTGAATTAGCAGTGATTAATGTTTCATCTGAGCTTGGTTAATTTGGGGGGTTCCAGTGTGAAGCATCGACTGGTTCAGAATCAGGACAGATAAGATGCTTACAATGCTGATGCCGTGAGCTTTGCAGATGAACGAGATGATGGTGGAGATGATCACTGAAGCCAGGGGGGCAGCCGCTGATACCCAGAAAAGCTTTGGATTCCTGGCGCTCTGCAAAGAACAAGGAATAAAATGATCAGTCCATCTTTCTCTTGTTGCTTGCATACTTACACCCAGGGATGTGGTAACCAGCCTAATAAAACCGGCAATCAGCGAAGGACCCGTATTTTTACAATTTTACTTACCAGTATATTTTTTTATTTTGGTAGAATTTGGTTTAAATTCAAACAAATTTGATGTTCTCATTTGAATTAGACTTTTTCTGTGTTTTCAAATTAAATTTACATATTTGAAAATTCTAAACAAAAAAATACTAGTTATCGGCTATGCGGCCAATTCTATATAATTTCACATAATCGGTAAAAACGGTCCATCTTAGATCAAAACAAATCGGAAATTGCACATCACAAAATCAAAGAACTACTGGATAAGAACTGAACTATTTGGCTTGTAATTTCAGTAGACTCTGAGTCGCCACACAAGAGACTTTTCTTTTTTCGGTGGAAAGCTGTCAATTTTAGGAGGCACCACAATTTGGCGTCACTTTTAAGCTCAAATTCATCCCCACACGCAGAAAAGAAACATGGCATTAGGGCCACCTCTTCACAGAGAAAAAAAATATTGCCACACACCCGTGGCCCGCATGTCATCGACAGTTTCGCAAGCATCATTTTGAAGATTGTGGGGGGTGTAAGGGTGTTCTTCAATAAAATCTCTCCATGATGGGAAAGATCAGAGAAGGAAATATGATTCAGAGGGATGAGCATGTGACCAACTTGCTTAAGCAGCAGGACACATCAGACGAATTCTCCCCCAAAAGGGGAGAAGGGAAAGGCTCCCATTGGGCACCAACTTTATCAGAATAGATTCTAAAGCCGCACACACGCTTTACTTTAATTGAGGTGTGTGGCCTTAGTCGGCATTACCTCATGGCCAAAACCGAGTTAAACTAGTCAAACTATAGCTAGTTAAACGTTGCTTAATGACACAGAGCATGTGTGTTTTTTTGCGCTTGGAAGAACAGTAGAACACTATTTAGGCAGTGAAAGGGATGATTCTTTGTTCGCAAGGGAAAGGGAAAGAAATCAGAAATGCCACTTTTGAGCTATCTTCGGAGATCATACAACCTCGAAGGGCATGTGGTCTCTCGAGCAAGCACTTTTTGGCACCAAGTTTCAGTCCATTGTTCAGATATCTTGGAGGATTTGTTAGGCCTATGGAAGCAACTGAACTTTTTATTGGCATAATAACTGTTTGGTTAAGTCTAGTAAGTCTACAGTATCTCTTAAACCTGTCCAAATCACTGGATTATTAGCTTCGACACACAAATGGTTTTAAAAAGGTTAAAATTTACTGAACCAAGCTAGCCATGCTCTTTGTCATGGAATATCTCTGTCCTATTATGACAGCAAATAGTTTTCACATGATCTGTTTAAAGTGTATCTCAGGTGACATTTGTCGGTTATTCTATCAGAGCAGATTAAAACAAAATTAAATGAAATGCATTAGGAGGTCAGGTCCCAACAAGCTGGAACTAGAGAGCTAAGGTACGTCACTCCTGCCATTAATAATGACTATTAGTTTAACTGAGTGGAGTGAAATTCCTTGTCAGTGGCAGGCAGCCAGGCACCCTTTGGGCCCCTCCATAAACTCAACCAGTGTTACTTTTATGGTTTTAATCACCACCGCTGCTTTTTGGCAAGTCCTATCTTTGCTGCTGGCTAAGCTACCCGCCTGTGATCATGGTCAAATAAATTTCCGATTAATTAACTAACACTAACCATGTCTACCATTTTAATGATTAGTTGACTAATGAGAGAGTCGGAGAGATGCAAATGCACCCGTTTTTACCCATTTTGTACTTGCGGCTATTGTCGCTCTTCCCCTAATAGTAACGGTAGTTTAATTAGCTCGTTAATTCATTTGTTCTTAATGAAAAATCAGTGATTGGAAGTAATTAAGCACATAAGATGGAGTACGTCATGGAGAATGGGTTGGTAATGTACGATTACGAACCACCCTATACCATCTCATTCAACCTCATCCAACCAAGCCTACATCACATCGTCCTATCTCACCGACCAAATACCTAACACCTGAAGGCCCTGAACCATGTATCGATCCTACCATTCTGTAGGTATCGTCTCATTCAACCAACCAGTCACACCGAAAGCATGAGATGGGGTCATGGAGATTGGGTTGGTCGAGCTTACGATCTGGCGCGTGGCAAGGAGGATGGCGAGGAAGGCGACGCCCATGAGGATGGTCTGCCACGCCCACTCGTCGTGGTGCTTGACGACGGAGCTCATCACCGGGATGAAACCCATCTGGGAGGTGAAGTGGGTGATGCCGAGAAGGCCCTTGAGCTGCTGCAGCGACACGATGATCGCCGCGCCGCCCATGAACCCCGTCAGCGTCGCCTTCGACAGGAAGTCCACGATGAACCCCAGCCTGCAATCCGCCATCAGTCAATCCCCATTCGGAGCTTGAGCTCGAGCTCGCATCCATGGATCAATGGAACAGTGGAAAATATGGAAGGTGTCGAACTCGAACCTGAGGAAGCCGAGGGAGGCCTGGAAGACGCCGGCGAAGAAGGTGGCGGTGAAGGCGAGCTGGAGGTAGAGGATGGGGCGCTCCTCCGGCGAGACGGCCTCCCGGAGCATGGAACCCATCACCAGCGACGCGATCGACACCGGCCCCACCGCCAGGTCCCTCGAGCTCCCCAGCAGCGCGTAGATCAGCGGCGGCACGAAGCTCGAGTCTGCAATTACACGAGTACGTACATTCCCATACACCGATGATCAGATCAGCCATCGATGATCATTGAATGGGATGATCGGAGAATTATCTTGCCAAGAACTCACATAGCCCGATGATCGGAGGCAGGTTCGCGAGCTTCGCGTAGCTGATCCCCTGCAGGCCAAGAAAGAATCAGAATCAAGCTTCAGTTTAATTTCCTTCTAATTAAGCTCTGATTAATCTTAAGCTAAATTTAGAGAGAGACAAGCAGGGGCAGGGGCAGGGGCAGGGGCATGGTGGGTGTGTACGGTACCTGGGGGATGGCGAGGCTGGCAATGGTGAGGCCGGCGACGACGTCGGAGCGGAGGAGGCGGGGGTTGTAGGCGGAGCCCCACTGGAAGATGGGGAAGAAGTAGTGGAGCGCGAGCACCAACCTCCGGGCGAAGGACTGGTTCTTGAACTGGTGCAGCGGGTCGTCGGGGAAGAACACCTCCGCCAGCCGCTGCCTCAGCGCCTTCGCCGTCGACCGCCGCTCCGGCACCGACACCTTGTGCACCTCCACCACCACGTGGTGCGCGGCCCCAGCGGCCGGCCGCGCCTCGTCGGCGGGGTGCTGCGCCAACGCGTCGGCCGCCGGCGCCTCGACGTCGTACGTCAGGCTGTCCACCTTGTTGTTCACCACCATGGCGGCGACCGACGGCGCGCGGCCAACGACGCGGCGGCTGCGGTCGGCCTTGGCTGTCCTCCCTGCAACGGCGGTGAGCTGCAGGGGAGGCGAGTGAGGAGGAAGGTGGGGGTTCGCCGGCCTTCTTCTTGCTCGATGAGCTCGTCGGAGAAGGAGGAGGCGGCCTTTTATAGCGCGGGAAGGAAGGAAAGCGCGGGAGAACGCGCAGGGAAGGCAGGTTCGGAGGAGGCGAAGGCCAGTGGGTTAATTTAGGCGGGGGCGACTATTACTGGCTGTGTAATTAGCCGCGCTGGCTTTGGATTACAAGCACATGGGGATTTAACTCATCAGATTAGGGCTAACCAATTAGGAAAAATATACCGTGGAATCAACCTTACGGTGTAAATACCATGCAACCGACTTATTAAAAGTTGTAAAAAAAACTGAAAAAAATTATAAATGAACCCTTCAACTTACTCTATCTATGTATAAAATTTAAAGTTTTTAATTCATTTTATATTGAAAGTTCAAAAAATAAAATTCTATTAATTTTGAACTTGTTGAAGCTGTCGATTTTTCTTTTTTTATAACTCTTAATATAAAATGAATTTTACTTTGAAACTTTATACATAGGTAGAGTAAAAAATGAAGTACATCTACAAAAGTTTTTAGATTTTTTTACAACTTTTAATAGTTTGTTTGCACGGTGTTTGCACCGTAAGCTTGATTGCACAGTTCCCAACTAATTAAGGGCTGGTTTAATCCTTAGGTTAGACCGACAAAATTGTTCTTTCTTGTTTGGAAAAAGTTTATGTTTCAAATTGTTTTTACACAAACCGCTATTTTGGAGTGTACTTGTAAATGCAAGTGACTTTGTGTGATTTTGATGATTAATGACAAACACATTTAATGACAATGCTTAGTTTAATGCTTATTTATTGTGATACCTCAAATATGCTTATTGCTATGAGACTAATATGTTTATTGTCAAGATTGTCTTAGTCTTATCATATTTAGAGAAAATCATATATGTCAAGTGGACAAGCTATTCATTATAAAAGGTACGTCTTATGCTAATAATTTCAATGAGACTAACACACTTGATTGTTTATCTTCCGTGGTCTCATTTATCTAAATAAGATGGATTGCTAATTGAGATATGCAACTCCTTTGTGTCATCACATGTTATTGGTTGATTAAAATTTATACTCGTCATATCTTGTAGCATTTATTTTAAGCATAAATATATTATGAACATGTTGCTTACTCTACAAGATCTTTTATATTATATGCCATGTATTAGTGATCATCTTAGTTTGTGTACTAGATAAAGTTTACCGTGTTTAAATGGCTTTGTGCATGCATGCTACCCTGAATATTCTCACATGCACTTGATTTAGTGAAGTTTAATTTAGATTAGTTCATAACTTCTCTCTTGTTTCAAATATGATTTTGCACATGTGTAAGTCATGAATATATTTTCATGTGCATCATTAAGTGAAGTTATGATTATTAAATCATCTCTCTAGTGCATGTCGATCAAACACACACTACTAGAAATCTAACTTTTGCCGAGTGTGAAGAATAATTACCTACAAACCTTCGATAAAAGTTAAGGTGGCCGACGGTGCATACTTTCCCTAGTGTTAGAAAAAAATGGTCTGCTATTAAATGCTTAACCGAGAGGGTGCAACAATAACCGGCGGTTTTTTAGGAAACTCTTGGCCATTCATGGGAATGACTAACGGTAGAACTAAAACTCTCGGACATCTAAAAGAATAGTCGACGGTTAAAAGAAAACCCTTGGTCATTCAAGAGAATGATCAACGGTTGAAATAAAACTCTCAGTCATTCATGGTGATGGCCGACAGTTAAAATAAAACCCTCGGCCATTTGAGAGAACCCTCGGCCATTCAAGGAATGACCGAAGGTTTAAAGCAAAACACTCGGCCATTGTATACAAAATGATAGGAGTTAAAAAGGAATGCATGTACAATTTTAAACAACAAGTGTGTGAGATGAGTTGGCTAGGTGGGAGAGTTTTATTCAATAGGTCATGTGTTCGAATCCTATGCAACACACATTTATAATTAACTTGATTTAATGGGAAAAAAAATGATGTCAAAGTTCAAGTATGTATAGAGAGGTTCATCCTGATAGGAAAATATTTTTTCTATTTTATCCGTTAAATTTGGTCATATTTATTCCACCACATTTTCCTAGTGTTTACCATTTCCGTCGGTGTGTTAAAGCTGCTCACTCATACTTTTCTCGAGTGTTCTCTATTTCCGACGATAAGTTAAAGTCACTCACCCATGCATTTTTTGAGTGCTTAAAAAACTGTCGCTAAATTCATTCCCGAGGGTTTCGTCGGTAATTGCACGAATTACCCACCATGGGTGGCCGAGGGGAAGTTACCGACGGTATACGCTCGGCCATATACATGTCCTACGATATTTTCTAATAGCCGACAGTATTTGCACACTCGGTAAAAGTTAGAATTCTAGTAGTGACATATTTATCATGATACACTTAGTAGAGACCTTTCTTGTACCAAGTGTTTTCACTTGTGTTGTGCTTCTTTACGTGAATCACTTGACACTTAATCGCTCATGAATATCAAATTGATCCATATTTATTGAGCTTTTGAACTGATGTATTTCATGAGAGAGTTGGAAAGAATTAGGTCCTATGAGTTTGAGTGATGACCAAGGGACGTTGAAGGATGATGGTTAAGTCAAGGTCAACAAGACGACGATGTCATCAAGAGTTGAGTACTAAGTCAAGGCCGATTTGATGGGATGATCGAGTCAACATTGAATGGGATGAGAGTCTCAAGAGGTGAATCAAGTCAAGGTTGACAAGACGAAGACGTTATCAATATTTAGTAAAGGTCATCATGCACAATACATCAAGGATGCTCAATACTAACAACATCGTTGAACTTCAAAATGAAGAAAGAAGACGGCAAGTGGTTTATCTTAAAGCATGTATGGCTTTATTTACAAGCATGA
The DNA here is from genome assembly GCA_005191435.1 of Raddia distichophylla. Taxonomy (NCBI): domain Eukaryota; kingdom Viridiplantae; phylum Streptophyta; class Magnoliopsida; order Poales; family Poaceae; genus Raddia; species Raddia distichophylla. The sequence goes on along the minus strand of SPJY01025686.1, from coordinate 474,913 downwards.
ATGGCTTAGATATATCTCAGGTGCTCAAGTGATCAATCTTTGAGAGAGATCGAGGGAGAGGAGTGTTGGTGGTGTTGAAAAGTGAGAGTATTAGGTCTTTCGTGGCTTCCTTTGTGGTTGCTGCTCATATCCTTTGGGATTTTGGCAGTGAGACCTTGTGGGTTGTGTAGCCCTTGTTCTTAACTTTCCGTAGAGCTTAAGATCACTGAAATCGGAGTTCGGAGTCAAAAGTTACGTCCGTTTCCGTTAATGGCTGTGTGCTGTATATCGGACTATCCGATGTTGGATCGGAATGTTTCGATATGGATCGGAACTATCCGATGTTAGGTCCGATTGACCCTCTCTGTCTTCAGATCCAAAAATATTGGAACTATCCGATGTTGACATCGGACTATCCGATATCTGTCAGCTTCAAACGGCTAGTTTTTGTGTGAGTCTATTTAGTGCCTCTCTCTTCCCCACGGGCTAGGGTTGCCTTCCACACCATTTTTGAGCAGAACTTCCAAGCAACCTAGGGCTTTTTGCCCTCTTCACTCTAGATCTAAGTGATCCTCTTTGTGAGAAGAGTTGGAGAGGGTGTGAGTGCTAAGTGAGAAGAAGTCGATCTTTGAGCACTTGAGTTCATCTCCGAGTTTGTTCTATGTGTGCATTTGTTACTCTTGGAGGTTGAGGACTCCTAGACCGTTAGGAGTCAACCACGAGCCACCGGTGCTTTGTGTGGTGAGCCGTGCAAGTTTGTGAGGCCGATTCCGTCTCTGGAAGGGAAGGAATCAAGGAGTAAAACCGGGGAGTCTTGATGTGACCTCGGTGAGGGAAAGGGTTGAAAGAGACCTGGGCTCAAGTGTGACCGAGCCTACCTCAACGGAGATGTAGGATCCCTTCAAGGATCCGAACTTTGGGAACAAATGTTCGAGTCTCCACTTCACTCTTGGTTTCCCTCTTGTCCCTAATTTGATTTACTTTGATTTGTGCTTATACTTATTGTTGGTTAGCACCTTCGTGTGCTATTACTCTCTTTTGTGCTATGGATTTGATTTTGGTGCAGGTTGTATCCTTAATTTGAGTGGGATTCTCAAAAACCCTAAATCTGTAGATATCGGATAGTCTGATATAATTTCAGATAGTCCGATCTATATCGGACTATCCGATATTAACATCAGAACATCAGATATCATTTTCCGCTGTGATTTAAAAGGTTGAAAATTTGTAACGCCTATTCACCCACTCTAGGCGACATCCCAAACCTTCAATTTGTATCAGAGTAAGGTTTCCCAAAATAAAGCTTATCCGCTTGGTGAATTTAGGATGTCGCATGAAGGGATCGGTGAGAGTGGAGCTTGTATTTTCTTTGATAATACTAACATAAATGCTTCACCCTCTTTCTTTATGATTTAACCGTCTCCGGTCATGTTTCAACCGCCCTCGGTTATGCACCTTACTTTGATGGTACTCTTTATGGTCCATAAAAGCACAAAATGAAGATGTTCTTATGCACACTCCATTCTCTATTTGGGATATTGTTGAAGAAGGATATAGTGTGAAGGATGAAGAAAACCTAACCACCGAAGAGAAGCAAAGTGAACACAAGAATGCTCAAGCCATGGATGCTCTACTTGGTGTTTTGAGCATGGAAATTCGAAAAAAGATGTGCCATCTCAAAAAGGTACATGATGTGTGGATGTTCATTTAAGAAAACCATGAAAAGTTCAAAATTGATCAAAAGGACAATTCATAAGAATGGACTTCAAATGATGATTCCTCCACATGATGCTCCGATGAAGATGAGTCATATTCACCTTCTACATCACCTCATTGTTTTATGGCTCAAGGTAATAAAAAGGTAAATAAAAATGAGCCATCTCATGATGAATTAGTGCATATGTGTGTAAAGCTCCATAAGCATCTTGAGGAGATAAGAAAATCATATGATTTGACTAAGAAGTTTGAGTTACTTCAAAATTTATATGATACCTTAATGAGTATTAATGAAACTCTTCTCCTCAAAATTCCAACTAGCACTAAGGTGAATGTTCTGGGTGATGTGCCATACTTAGATTCAATTTCGTGCACGTCATTTAGAATTGTCCATTTCACTCCTTGTGATGAATTGCTTGACATGCCTTCATGTTCTAATAATACTTACATCATGTCTTGTAATAATTAAATTGATGAATCTTGTTATACGAGCACAAATGCTTCTAATTATTCAACATCTTGTGATGGTATAAATGATGAGCCTAGTTGCTCAAATACAATTGCTCATATTTCCTCTAGTATTTGCAATACTAACAATCTTGTAGAGGAAAACAAAGAGCTCAAGGCACAAGTGGAGAAATTAAAAAATGACTTGGAGAAGTGCTATAAAGGGAAAGTCAACCTAAATGCAATCTTGGGCAATCAAAGATCCGCCAAGAATAAGAAGGGACTTGGCTTCATCCCTAAGAAGAAAAATTATGAGACACGACACTCCAAGTCCATCAAAAACCAAGAAAATCGCTCCAAGCACCATGACGAGAAGAACAAAACCATTCGGTGCTTTGAATGCAACAAGTTAGGGCACATTGCCTCTAAGTGTCCTAACAAGGAGAATTCCATGAATATGACTATCAAGAGGCAAACGGGCAAAGTGCAAGTCAAGAAGAGGAGAGTTTCAAAGCCTACTTGCTACACTTGCCGGAAAAAGGGACACATCGGTAAGGATTGTCCCAAGGGTAACAATCCTAAGTTATTTCTTGTCAATAATCATTATATATTTAGAAGAGACAAAAATGGTAATTTGTTTGCTCAAAGCCATTTGGGTGGCAAAACACATAATTAGTGACAATTATCTTGGGGAGAGGATGCCTTGGGTAAGAAAGAAATTGGGAAGTTACCCAAGGATGGTGGTAGGATAAGCCCCAAGGTGAATTTTATCAAGAATGATGTGCTTTGTTTCTTTGCAACTCATTCTAAAACAATGACTAACTCTTCCCTTTCTATGTGCCCAAAGATAAAATCTAAAAGTAGTAAGTCTTGTTGTTCTCATGCTAATTCTAAGTGCAAGTCTTCTACTTGGGCACCTAGATATTTTGTTGCTAACATTAATGGACCCAAAAAACATTGGGTACCAAATCTTGCTTGAAGTACTTTATAGGACTCGAGGAAGTATTGAAGGCTTGGCATATGCATAAAAGAGGTGAATTCCCTCTTCATCTATTTAAGGCCAAGTAAGATAATATTCAAGTCACCATTATGAACCAATGCTACTTCGGTAACATTTTTAATTTCAAACATTTTGCCTTATGTAGGTAATTGCATTGTATTGAATAAATTCTTTCATATTATTTCTTGCTCATGTTCAAACTTCGATATTACTTTATGAGCTTGATGAGTGGCACATTTAAAGTTAGTGCTAATTCATATCCATGTGTATCACATTTTCTAAGTGTGCCACATCTTTTAAGTGCTAGTGTGTATTTTCAAAATGAGCCATTTTTAGTCAAAATGTGAATTTCAAATGACACATTTTTAAAAAATTGATTGAAAATGTTTCAAAATGGTTCTTAAATGTTTTCAAAGTGTTTTGGCCAAAGCAAAATTAAAATTCATTAAAAACAAGTTTCCAAAAAAATATACTTACTAGGATTTTGTTTTTACCCATTTTTGGTATTTTCAATAGAAATAATTCTAAACCGTTTTTTATAAAAGTTTCAATATGAAAAACTTAGAGTTGGTCATTCTAAACATTTTTCGTATTCAAAAGATTTTCAAATGACCAATGTAACTAAAGCTATGAGGTTTAGAATCTCACCGCAAAACATGCTTTGACCAAAATGTCAATTTCTAACACTTAATTGAGTTTTGCCATTTGTGCCAAACTTCTTGATTCAAATTGGCTCAAAAGAGTATGAGAGACTCATATAGATCATTTGGAAAGTAAAATACCCTACTCATGCTCATTTGGCAGGATTGGAGATATTTTTTGAAAATGGGGCTTATCTTTGAAATCGCAAAGCTTATTTTGAAATAATTTATTTTCAAAACTTTTGTTTGATCTCTCCGAGTTGAAAATGCTCCAAATAATCCATATCGGACTATCCGATATCAACATCAGAGCATTCGATATCATTTTCCGCTGTGATTTAAAAGGTTGAAAATTTGTAACGCCTATTCATCCCCCTCTAAGCGACATCCCGATCCTTTAGTACACAATTGTGACGCGGGGATTTCATACATAATCAATTGACCGACATTTAAGTATATAGTGATCGGTTTTTTCTTTCCTATTTTTTGGCATGAAGTGACCTTTTTTTCTTTAACCTGGAATTTCGGTCGGTGTTTTTATTTAAAAAATTAATATGAAAAACTAAAAAGTTAAATGCGATAAAAAGTACCAGCAAATTTCTTTAGTTCAAACAATATTTGTCTAAAGCTTTTTTACCGAATAAGGGAAAGTACATGGTCTCATTGGTTCAACTGGTAACCACTAGGTGTAGAAACAAGCCTAAACCGAGCTAGGCTACCACTTTCGATGGAAACTGAGCCCGAGTTGAACTAGACGCCGCCTCACCTCAGCTAGCTCAACAGCACCTCTAGGAAAATGGATCGATCGGCTCGGGCTCACCCAAAGCTCAAGCCACCTCACTAGCTCTTTCAAGTTATGCAGCAACGGACTTAAAACAAATGCAACCACATGAGGATGGATGACGCCCATTCAAAGGCGGTGAGGGTCCGAAAGGGGTTTCAGCATGGGAATGATCAATCGTTGTCTCAAAGGCTAGTCTCACTACAGGAAACGAATTCTATGTGGGCGACAAGAAAATCTAGTGTCGGCGGCCATAGCCGCCGACAGACCAATGTCGTCGGCCCCACGGAAACCCGATACACAGTAGTGGAAAGGTATTGCCTTTGTTTATACTTTGCTTGTACTAAATCGAGGCATTATTTGTTGGGTGCTGAATGTAAAGTGGTTTGTTAAACCGATGTGGTCAAGTACATGCTTAATGCTCCGATTATTAAATGACGTCTTGGGAAATGGGCATATACACTTATCGAGTTTGATTTAACATATGAATCTCCGAAAGCTGTCAAGGGGCAGGTATGAGCCGATTTCATTACACACCATCAAGACATTAATCTTTCGATTCTCTTGCCCTGGGTAATGTTCTTTGATGAATCGGTATTTTTATAGTTTCTCCTGGTGGTGTTCCTTACCGATTCAGTGTTACAGTGGATTTTTGGTTGACTAACAATCAAGTGGAGTACGAAGCTTTGATTCAAGGATTGGAGTGGTTAATTCAAGCTGGGGCTATTGCCGTGGAAATTTATGGAGATTCACAATTAGTGGTTTTCCAAATGATCGGTAAATATGAGTGTCATAGTGAGCTACTTCGCGAATATCTAGAAAGAGCTTCTGATTTGGCTAGGTATTTCAATATATTCACGATTCATCATATTCTGAGAGAACAGAATTGTGAGGCCAATGACTTAGCTCAAGAAGCGTCAGGGTATAAGTTACCGATCATGGAGTTGGAAATTATCCCGATTGAAGGTGCAGTTCCGATAGGATGGCAGGCAGAAATTATCGGTTATCTTAAAAATCCTCATGGGAAAACCGATAGAAAGCTTAAAAGGAGAGCTCAGAGGTATGTATTAATTGGTGATAAATTATATTATCGGAGTTTTGATGGGTTATTGCTTAAATGCCTGAATGAAGAAGAGGCCACAGTAGCAATCGGGGAAATTCATGAAGGACTTTGCAGAACGCATCAATCAGCATACAAAATGAGATGGATGTTAAGCGCGCGGGATACTTCTGGCCAATGATGGTAGAGGATTGTTTTAAATATTATAAGGGTTGCAAAGATTGTCAGAAGTTTGGAAATATTCAGCATGCGCCTGCGTCAATTTTGCATCCGATCATGAAGCCGTGGCCTTTTAGAGGATGGGGAATTGATATGATTGGAGAAATATTTCCTTCCTCGTCAAAGGGGCATCGGTATATTTTGGTAGCAACGGATTATTTCACTAAGTGGGTTGAAGCTATACCATTGAAGAAAGTGACTGCTGCTGAAGCGATCGACTTTGTTAAACAGCATATAATATACCGATTTGGAATTCCTCAAACGATCACTACGGATCAGGGATCGGTATTTATGTCAGAAGCATTTCAGGATTATGCTCGAAGCTTGGGAATCACAACAATCAACTCCTCGCCGTATTATGCTCAAGCCAACGGCCAGGCAGAATCTTCAAATAAAAGCGCTATAAAACTGATTAAGCGGAAAATCGATGAGAGGCCGCGGGGTTGGCATAATACTTTGGCAGATGCGCTATGGGCATATCGGATTGCTAAGCATGGAGCTATGAAAATGTCACCATTTTAATTGGTATACGGTCAAGAAGCTGTTCTACCGGTTGAAGCTATCATCGGATCTACGAGAGTTGAACAAAATAATGTAAAAGCCGATGATTATAAAAATCTGATGGTGGATAAGCTTGATGATATGGTGGCCGTTCGGTTAAAAGCTTTGGAGCATATTGAGCGTGATAAACATAGAGTTTCTAGGCATTATAACAAGAAGGTTGTGCCGAAAACTTTTGATGTAGGAGATCTTGTATGGAAGACGTTTTTACCGATTGGGTCCAGAGATCCTAAGTATGGGAAATGGTCTCCAAACTGGGAAGGACCGTTTAGGATCAATTGGATTGTTTCTGGAAACGCATATATTTGGGAGACACTTGAGGGGCAAGTTTTCGGTAAAGCAATTAACGCTAAATATTTGAAGAAATATTATCCAAGTGTTTGGGTTGGAGCTTGAGCTGAGATTTGGTAAAAGCCGATTCTGATGAATCGCCTGTAGTTTAAATGCTGATTAACATTTATATCAATACGATGTTGTTTCGCTCAACACGTTGTTGTTGAGGAAAAGCCGATTTTTAGGGGAATCGCCTATAGTTCAAAAAGTCGTATGACACTTGGTCAGATCGAGGTTGATATTTTACTCAACGCGTTGCTGTTGAGCAAAAGCCAATTCTAAGGAATCGCCTATAGTAAAGAATTAATGAAAAGAGCGAAAGCGATTGCATAGAGAATTATTACAGAGGCACGAGGGCCTCGACTGTTTTCGCCCCATAGGACAGGATGAAGCATTGTTTTACGATCGGTAAATGTCGATCCATACACATGAAAGTTTAAAAATTTTTTGGCTCGCAGGCCAATCACTCACAAAATTCAAAAATGGCTGCGGCGTCACTAAGTATTGTATCACGGATCTCGTTGACAGTCTCGGTGTCTTCTTCGATTGATCCGGATACAATCGGGATTTTCTTTTTTGCATCGAGCACCGCTAATCCGCAAGCCTTCACGATGCCGTATTGCTCTTTAGCTGCCGATTTAGAGTCCTCGAAGCTTGAGCGAGCAGTTGCTTCGGTTTTTTGTGCCTTCTCCAATTCCTGTTCCAGGGACTTGACCTTTGAAACAGCTTTGGAGGCAGCAAGTTTTGCTGATTTAGCCTCTTGCTTCAGCTGGAGGAGTTTATCATTTTGGGCGTTGGCGTCTTGGATGTGCCCTTTCAGTTCTGCCTCGGCATCTGTAAGAGCCTCCCTCTGATGGAGCCGATCCAATGTAGCATCGAAATCGGCTTTCTTTTCTCCAAGGGGCAGCAACTTTTGGATGGCCGAAACCACCTGCTCTGGCAGAATTTCTTTGATCGAATCGGCTATCTCCCGTATGGCATAGGGATTGGCTAGGAGAGCCGAATCGTTGCTGGTCAGTTCCCACATCTGCTTTAGCTTGGCAAGGGTTTTCGGAGAAAGCCGATTCTTCCTGCTTGGTTCCGTGGCGGATGGGTCAATGATGACGACCGTAGGCGATTGAGTTTTGATCGGGGAAGAAAGAAAGCCCAGTTCGTCGACGAGCCAATCCATGCTGGAAGGGTCGAAATTCAGCTCGTCGGATTTCTTCCCATCGTATGTAATGACCTGCGTGGACACCACTGTTACCCGAGCTGGGCTTCGAGGTTAAACATAAACTGGAAAGAAGAAAATTTATAGTTACAAAGGATCGGAATTGTAGAATTTTATGATGTAAAGTAAGAGATTTCCGATGACATCTTGGGGATTAAAAGGTGGTGGCGTCTCCGATGCTGGTGCAGGAGCAGGTGTGCCATCTTTCTTCTTGGAGATGGGGGAAGTGTCCTGAAATCGAAATTCCGATAAGCAGAAAACCGAAAGGAAGATGTGAGAATTTGGGGAAGAATCAAGTGCTTACTGTGTCACATACAGACTCGGTGCTATTGGGTGTACGAACCTTTGGGGGTCACGGCTTTTTAGTGGCCAGTTTCTTCCTCTGGTCAGGTTCACCTTTGGGTCTTCCTGTTGATTAAAAGTAATTAAGAAATCCGATTTTACAGAGTCATGTAATATAAACCGATTTTACCTCTCTTCTTGGGCTGCTGAGAGGATCCTTGTGTAAAGGCCGATACGGACTTGGCCGTCGAATGAAGACGCCCAGCTTCTTCTCCCATGAGCTTGGCCCTAGGGTGCTTGTCTCCACTCTGAAAAGAGAATAACATGAGGTTAGTAATCGGAAAAAGGAATGGTTTGGGTTAGTGAACACACCTAAGTTAGTAACCTCGCTTCTAAAAGACGATGCGCGACTTTGAGATTTCGTTCTTTCATCTGAATCTGATGAAGAAGGACCTGATTCGGACGAGTTTTGCTCTTTGCTATCATCTTCATCAGCGGAATTAACGGAACTGGAATTATTTGTGCTGCTTTCTTCCGATTCTGATGGGAGTTCCACCATACCAGCAATCTTTGGCCAGTTAGGCTTGTAAATTTCCTTCTTACCAGTGAATCGTTCGATTAAGGCTGTAGCTCCGCCTTCTGTGGCGAAGATGTTCTTGGCAATTGACTCCCACCAGGTGTCAAATTTCGGGGAAGTGTCGGACCACATTGTGAGTTCCATCGACATTTCAAACTCGTTGTATGCAGCTGACAGAATTCCATATGCCGATTGAGGGTTGAGATCTTCTCTGGCATTAAGGTGGCGATATATAAATAAGTCAGGGACATCCTGTCCCAGATTGAATTGCCGAGCAACCACAGCAGGAGGGTAGAATTCATAGGAGGGTTTTCTGATGTGGGTTCTTGTGCTCAAGATAGCGAAGAAAATGCCTGGAGAGATAAATTCTTTATATGCCGATAAGGCTTCGCCCTTCAAAGTATTATCCAATCAGAAGAATGAGGGAACCGGGTATCTGTCCAAATCTGTATAGGGGTTGAACTGTTCCGGGCCATATTCCGATTCAGACATGGTGAAAAATGCAGCCAAGGAATGAGAGAGATCTTCCTGATTTAGGCGCCTTCTGTTGCAGTTTACCGAGATCATCTCTCCATAAGATCTACAGGGGCGCTCGCTGCTATCAGATTCTTTCTCATTCGGGAATTCTAGGCTTAAATCCAATTCTCCTAGGGAATTGTATATTTGGAGTTTCAAGAACAAGCAGATGAACCAGAAAGGACCACCTAGGTTTCCTACTGAGAAATCGGCTTTCTTGGAACAGAGGCCTTTCCTGATCTCATGCATCATCAGATAGGCGGCTCCTAGCAAATATTTGCCGATTGCCAGTACCTAGATTTCCAACTGAAAAATCGGCTTTCTTGGAGCAGAGGCCTTCCCTGATCTCATGCATCATCTGATAGGCGGCTCCTAGCAGATATTTGCCGATTGCCAGTTTATGGCTTGATGCCAATGCCTCAGCTACTCCTTGATATACTTTGCTGGGACTAAGGGATTGGCCGCAGAAGAAAAACCTATCCAGCCACATGTTTAAGAAGGCGATGTGTTCTTCATCTTCGACATTGCCTGTTTGCTGATGGGTGTTGATGTAACGTTGCCAGCCAAAGTTCTTCTCAGGGACCAGCTTCAGAGTGGTGTGCAAATCAAAAGCCGATAGCATTTCGCCATCGGGACTAAGACCAGTTAGCATTGCTACGTCTAGGAGCGTAGGGCTTATTGGTCCAGTCGAGAAAAGGAAGGCGTTGGCCGTGTCACACCAGAGACAAGCCGATGCTGCCATAAAGGGTTCATCTGCTGGTGGGGGAGATAAGGAGTGAATGATAGCATCGGTAATTCCTAGTTTATCCCATTGCTCTTTCTTTTGGCCATAAACCCGAATGAGCCAGTCCTTGTATCTCTTGATTGGGCTAGGCCAGGATCTAAATGCTGATTTCCAGCTGTTTATACTAAGTTTATCGGCAAACAAGGGAAGTCTTGCTACCGAGTGGTATATGAAATCCGCCGGATCCCTTTCTCCTATTGGTCCCAAAGAGTACAAAGCTTCAGTATCCGAGCATCGAAATAGTACCTGAGACATATTGCCGATTGAAGGATGGATGAGAAGTAGTGGTGCGCTGGAAGTCCTGAGGGTTCTGGAAAATCCGATGCAGGAGACGTGTGTGCAGAGGAGAGCGTGAAAGTGACAGCGAATGGAGGCCTATTTATAGCAGTGGTAAAATTAGGGTTTTACCGCGGATTTTGTTGTTACTGTTTCGGCCCATATAGCTTGGTGGGCTGACACGTGTTTCCAAGATGGCCCAGAAGCGAAGATTGCGGGGGTAAAATTGTGAAATGTTTCAAGGTGATTTGGTAGAAATCCGATTTTTTATGAAAGTTCGACTAATGAGAAAACCCATTGCCAAACATAGGGGCATATGTTGACACCCAAATTTGGCAGGAAAATCGGATAAAGTGAAGTGGTTAGGGTTATCGGAATTATTGGGCCGAATCAGAAAATGGGCTTCATCGGCAAAGAAGAAAAGCATACCGATAGTTAAGAAACTCCAGAAGGAGCACGATCTGATCAGGAGCGCGACGCGGTAAAATAGGTCGTATCGGTATCGAAATTGTAATAGTATAAATAGGACCTTAGGCCTCGCGCAAAAGACATCATCATACTCAAAACACAAACCCACTTTTCGAATCCGATCGACATCGTCGAAAGGCTTCAACTCGCAGGTAGAGCTATCTCGATGGGATAATCGATTCTCTTCTTGTAACCCGTATGCATGGCTGTATCATATTGATCTCGTGTATACAAAGCATGTTAAACTGTCTCGGGATTTACCGATATTTAATGTGTTCTCGCATATTACATTGTCTCGATTTAATCGATCTGTAATGTGTGTTTATCCTGCAATGCCGATTGTCAAGTATTTCATATGTCTTTTCCTAAATTCGATGTATGCAACTGTCTCGTTTAATCGATCTTGTGTATGCCTTGTTTAAGATTTTGCATGTGTAAATGTTTGCTGATTAATATTGCATCTACCTTTATTAGTCTTAAACCTTTAAATCAGTTTATTGGTTTGCATCTAGATTTAAGTATGAATACTGTCTTGGCCTGACCAATCTGTTCAATCTATTTCTTGGTTTAATCTAATATATTGATGCGAAGGTTTATCACTAATATTATATAAAAATACTAAAAAGAAGTGGAAGATTTATAATTGAATGCCTATTTACATTTAATTGCTCTATCAGGCATTAAGCCGATAGATCTTGTAATCGGATTATTTAAAGCCGATTATATATAACCTGATCTTGCTAACTTTAAAAGCCGATTGGGGCTAAGTCTCTGACAATTTATTCCTTGTCAATTTACAGGTCAAATTGACTGGCACGCTTGGTCTTTGGTTGCGACATAATCCCAGAATTGACGCTTCCGCACGTGTATTCACAAAAAGCTCACTTTTGTGTCAACAACGGGTGGTGATAAGGTAGGGGGTGTGCTTCACATCTAGTACAAACTTGAGACCAGTAACATGGATGATCATGCTCATCAGATAAGGAGCATAAGGGCAGCTCCTCTTTGGATCACAAGCACTGATCTTGATTTCACCCCAGATGAAATCCAGCACATCAAAAGGACGCTCACGCTGACCAATTTTCAAGAGAAGGATGCGAGAGTAAGATAGGACACGAGATGCATCACCTTCCTTGGGACAAAGAGTCTTGCGAAGGATGTGATTCAGCACTTGATAGAAAGGCTTCATGGTCTCAGTGGCTCCAGCTTTAGTAGGGATAGGTCCATCATATTGAAACTTCAGCTCATGATTCTTCAGAGCATCCACATTGTGGATCTGCTCCATGTTCCCTCTAGTAGTGAGCTTCAGATGATGGCCAAACTCCCTATTCGAGAAGTGGTAGAATACTCTATCGCACATAAACCATAGAATGTCGCCAGTGACACCTCCAGCAAAGTACAATTTAGCATAGAACTAGCAAATAATTTCATCGTTCCAATCATGCTGAAAACTCAAGATGTCGATTAATCCCATGGTGTCACAAGCAGAGATTACTTCATTTATGACTAGATTGACTGTCAGCGCCATGCCTTCCCAATCAATGAATTGCATGCGCATGATTGGGCTCTTCTTTCGCACAATGGTAGCATCATAGAAATCTTGATGAAAGAAGTTCCAAAATCTTTCATCAGTCCCTTCTTCCTTCGCATACTGCAGGGGATCTTCAGCCCTGTGGTATTGGATCTCCTTGACGTCCGAAACATAATATCCAGGAAGCTTCGGAGTGACATTGTAAGTGAAGGTCCTGGTTGATTTCTTGATCAACAACGGACCAATAGGATCACGGACATTTCCTCGCTTCCACTGAGCCATTCTCTCATGATAGTCCGTAGGATGCTCATTGGGCGTGGCAGAAGGAGGAACGACAGTCGAACCTGAGGTTCATTGCCATTTCGAAGAATTGGCAACACCCTTGCCTTTGGGATCATGCTGAGAAGAAGACATCTGCATGATAAATAGAATAGACTCAAAGAATTGTAAAGGGAATGCTCAGAATTGACAGAACTATGGTCCACACAGTACACCCCTCGTCGGAACAACCGACAGACGACGGAACATCCGATGGGTTGCATTGTGGCGAATCACAAATTTTGACAAATCTGAGTTTGATACAACGGAATTTTGGTGAGTTGAGATGTAAGAAATGCAATGGTGAACTTTGATATAACAACTGAGGTGTAAAAAGTACAAAACCCACTTAGGTCAGTGAGTACCACGTCGGAACATCCGACGAGGTACAGCAATTGCAAAAATAGGGTTTGTCACATCTCGCATCAAAAGAACGAATCCGAGGCATCAACAGGTGGAAAATAGTTCTATGAACAAGATAGAAGCATATTTAGGCCCAGTTCTTTTCAGCTTATCAGCTTAACGTCTTAACAGCATAACGACTTATCTACGTTTTGAAAACATATATGCTTTGAGTTTTTTGAGTCCTTTTTTTCGCTGTTTTGAAGGTGGGTTCTAACGCTTTAAAAAGCAAGTCAAATGAAATGTATCCGAATCTCGAGACTACCTCGAGAAGCTCTCGAAGTTCAGTCATTTCAGCCGTTCAGCCGTTCAGATCAGCTCAAAAGAACAGGGCCTTAGCCTCGAACTCGAACTAAAACGGTGCACATTGCACGTTTTAGAGGTTTTCAAGATTTGGAGCTTTTACCTTCAACGAAGGAGGAGGGAGACGAGCAGGGAAGAGGCGGATGCGGTGGAGGAGGCACGCAGGTCGCAAGATCCGCCGCCACAAGGTCTGCCACCGTCGGAAGATCCGCTGCCGCCGAAACTTCCTGTGCCGTCGCCGCTTGAGGAGAGAGAGAGAAGGTAAAAGCTCCAGGGTAAAACCCGTGGGGTAAAAAAGAACAGGGACCCACGCGGTTATGTTAAATAGGTGGCAAAACTGGGCCGAGTCGGAACATCTAATGGACCCCACGCTGAACCGCACAGGAAGTTCCGGCACCGCGCGCATCCGACGCGCCCCTCGCTCCCGCGTGCCAAGCGGAGTTGTTAGCCGTGCAGTTGATCAATTTTTCAATTAAACTTCTGATTTTTGTATAAAATTCAAACAGTGTTTAAAATGTGTAGAATAAATTTCATAATTCTTCTAAAATCGAGAACAACCCATTTTAAATACTTTTAAATTTTTTGATTTTTTTCACTTTTTGATTTTTTTAATGTGAACCTAAGAGAAGGCACTAATGAAACTTACATCTATTCTAGCAAAACTTGGCCGTGTGATGATGAAACTTGGCTGTGTGCTGATGAAATCTGATGAATCTTCGATGTAACCTGATGAAACTTGGATGAAACCTGTTGAAACTTGATGAAACTTGAATTGACCTGATGAAACTTGAAGAAACTTGGATGAAACCTGTTGAAACTTATATGGCAACATACATCTTGTTTTGTTCGTAAAAATACGAGGAACACGTTGGTGCAAACGGTTTGTGGATTAGAGCACATAGTCAAATTTATGACCATAAAAAAAATGCTTGTGGGACCCACCTTGCATGCTGCTGCAGTTGCCCCCTGTACGTGCGTGCGTCGCTGCGGGCGTCCGAACGCGCGCGCGTGTCGGACACCCACACAGTAGCCTTTTCGTTGTTTTTACACAAACCGCTATTTTGGAGTGTACGCAATTGTGACGCGCGAATTTCATACATAATCAATTGATCGACATTTAAGTATATAGAGATCGGTTTTTTCTTTCCTATTTTTTGGCATGAAGTGACCTTTTTTTCTTTAAAAAGGAATTTCGGTCGGTGTTTTTATTTAAAAAAATTAATATGAAAAACTAAAAACTTAAATTCGATAAAAAGTACCAACAAATTTCTTTAGCTCAAACAAAATTTGGATAAAGCTTTTTTACCGAATAAGGGAAAGTGCATAGTCTCATTGGTTCAACAGGTAACCACTAGGTGTAGAAACAAGCCTAAAGCGAGCTAGGCTACCACTTACGATGGAAACTGAGCCCGAGTTGAACTAGACGCGGCCTCGACTCAGCTAGCTCAACAGCACCACTAGAAAAATGGCTCGATCGGCTCGGGCTCACCCAAAGCTTAAGCCACCTCACAAGCTCTTTCAAGTTATGTAGCAACGAACTTTAACAAATGTAACCACACGAGGATCTGGAGAGGAGATGCTTTCAAAGGGGATGTCATCGGTTGAGGGGAAGGTGCTCGGTTGGCGGGGTGGCGGAGGGTGGTGCTTGCTTGAGAGGTAGGAGGAGGACGACACCCATTCAACTAGGAGGCGGTGAGGGTCCGAAAGGGGTTTCAGCATGGGAACGATCAATCGTTGTCTCAAAGGCTAGTCTCCTCGACTGTTGTAACGAATGAGTGGTGAGTGAGTTAGGTCTGGCTTTGCTCGGGCTTGATCTTAGCCCATGAGTTAGAAAACAGTTTGGCTCAGACTCATTTGCACATGAACCAAACCTGAGCCGAGTCCAAGCTGTTGCGAGTCTCAAGGTCAAGTTTCAGCCCTAGTTACTTGTTTTGGGCCACTTACTAAATCTTTTATCAATGCCAACTTGAAATCCTCATGCTCACTAAAAAAACAACAAGAAATAAACTATGAGAAGATTCATTTACCCAACTGCGATAATTTTTGGCTATTGGTCAATTTCCTCTTTAATTAAATTCGAATCTACATGGTAAAATATAATAAACATCTCCATATCGAACCCATTGCCGTGCCTAGTTCCAAAAAGCAACCAAGAGGCAGATTCAGGTAAAAGAGCCTTGAGTGGGGAGGTGAATATCTTTTGGCCTTTGGCGATGGATTCTGGAATGGCCCTAGTGATTGGTAGGATAAATTCCTTGAATCACTTGTAGACTGTAGCTACCTGAGTGGGGTGGCCAATTTTAACGGTCGTGTATATCCGGTGACCATGACTAATTATGAGGCCAACTTTGATTAGTATAATAATTAAGGACGACAGAATAATTCTGAGGTGGCACGTTCGTGCCACGTGTGCATGTGTGGGCCCATGCCAGACAACAAGTACTGTAAGCATGAACACGGTGTTAGGAGCACATAATCAACATCCCCCACCCCTAACTGCTTTTGGGGAAGGGCTTAAATATATGGACTGGAGGAGCATTCAACAAAAGCAACACAACCAAGATGCTAAAATTATTAGCACATGAAATCATTCGCATGAGCCCGTGATCTATTATATTATTAAAGTAGAGGAGAACGGAGCCACAGTCCACATCACCCAGATTATTTTAGCCGTTCGATCAATGGTGGGACCAAATTATAACGGCCTAGATCAATTAAAGAAATTCTCATATAAATCAAGAAAAAAATTAAAAGATGTGTGCCGTTGTTTTTTGTGGGGCCAGATTATAACAACTTAGAATAAAAGAAAAACGGAGCCACCACGTTAGTCCACATCACCCAGATTATTTCAGTCGTTCGATAAACGGTGGGACCAAATTATAACGGCCTAGATCAATCAAACAAATTCTCACATAAATCAAGAAAAAAAATAAAAGATATGTGCCGCTGATTTTTATGGGGTCGGAGTATAATAGCTTAGATTAAAAGAAAATATTAGAAATTTGGATTAAATATGATTATTTTAGCCATTCGATTAACTGTGGGACCAAATTATAACAACCTAGATTAATCAGAGAAATTCTCACATAAATCAAAAAAATAAAAGATCTATGCGGCTTACATTAAAAGAAAATATTAGAAATTTAAATTAAATATTAAAGCTGATATAATATATTAGAGATTGTACCATAAATGTTTTATGAAATATGAGTTCATGTGTAAGTCCCTCTGGAAACAGGTCCATATATAGGAAAGAATTACATGGCCATTTTATTATTCCTTTTTTTAGAAATCAGAGAGACAACGTAGGAAAATTCCTATTAAATGTAGTCCTGCAAAAATCCTCTAAAATTCGAATGAATCAATCAAAAGAGGTTTTCTAGTTTTGGTATGTTAACTAATTGGTAATTAATATCTTTTCAGAGCTATATATAACAGAGATATTTTTAGCACTGAAACTAGCCTGGTTGCTGCATCAGATTTAAGGAAAGGAGTGTGCCCGAGTACAATGCATGCACATTGTTGACACATGTTAAGATAGCAGCTTCTGAGCCATCAATTGTGACAGGAGCACCAAGATTCATGATAACAACGGCTATATTTCAATGGCAACGTAAAGCCTTATATGTATCAACCACGTGCAGAGTGCAACTCCAATTCCATGGAGTCTACCTATGACCTAGCTAGCTCATCCTTCCAAAGGTGGAATGTAGGACGCCCTAAGCTTTCTTGCAGATGTTGAGCAACATCTTGAACGCAGGGAGGTTGTTATCATCACCAAATGTGTTGCCATCATGCTTCGGGCTATCCAAGGCCATTTTGTCTTCGTTCTTCTTCTCACAGTGAGATGTTCTAGTTGAGCGACATGCAACCTCGGATTTTAGTTTTTTTCCTCGCCATCTTTCCTAACGTATTGTTGGCACAACTCAACCAAGTGATTTGGGCTACAACAAGTGCGTGAACAGTGACCCTTACTTTCACATCGATAACACGACTGTGAGGCATGGTGAGACTTAATCTCATGAGGCTTCTGTCGGACAACCCCTTGCCTTTCCCATTATCCTTCCCCTTCTTGACTTTCTTATGCACAACGTGATTCTGCCACGATCCCTTCTTCTCCTTTCCTCTTTTGCGGCTCTTGCCACTAGAGGAGCTAGCTCTGAGTATTGGCATGTGCTTCCAGCGCATCCTTGGTCCCCGTGGGGTGAACCTCGTTATTCTTCATGAATCTCATTGTGCTTCTCTACTTTAAGCAGAGTTAATATCAGCTCTGGGTGCCTTGTAAATTTTCGTTGACGATATTGCTACTGGAGTATCATCATCGAGGGGTAGAAGGTACCCAAAGTCGTATTGATCATATCCTCCTTGAGATTAATTTCTCGCAAATTTTCAATTTCGATGTGATCTTATGGATAACAGAATTGTTTCGAGAACAAACATAAAGTCTTGGAAGCACGGTTCCGTTCATTTTCTCTGAGCATTTGGCAGGAGAATGTTCACATGCTGGTTTTAGTGCTCCTTCAGAGAGATCCACAAGGCCAGGGGTAGGGATGGCAATTTTACCCATGGGTTCGAGTACCCATGGGTACCCGACCCGATGAGTTCGGGTATGGGTATGGGTTTATACCCATGAAATATTTCTGGTTTGGGTTCGGGTGTAGTTTTCGGGTTTCGGGTTTTTTTACACCCATGGATACCCATGAGTACCCGAAAAGAATAATAAAAATAAATATAATATAACATGTTGTCATGTGTTATTAATAAATATGTATTGATGAAAGGTTAAAGTATATATAAATATAGGTTTATATGCTTAAAGTTGATGAAAGGTTAGAGTTGAAATTGATTAATTTCATATATATCGCATCCAATATTGAGATGTAGGATTATATATTTTGGGTTCGAGTACCCGTTGATGTTCGGGTATGGGTGTGGATTTATACCCATGAAAAAAAAATGGGTTCGGGTTCAGGTATAATTTTCAGGTTTTGGGTTCGGGTATGAGGTGGGTGTACCCGGAGGTACCCAACCTGATTGCCATCCCTAGCCAGGGGACTGTTCTCCATTATATACTTGGTCTTCAGGTTCGGGTGTAGATGGTACGCAGGAAATGCAAGACCGAATGTATTATCGGATCAGGGATCACGAGCGCATCCTTTGCAGGAGGGGTAATTGCATGCAATTCTAGTAGACCAAAGTAATAGATCGGATCATGAAAACATTGTATCAAGATGACAAACCTGAGAACAATTTGTGTTGATAGCATATTGTAATTTACGGTAGTCGTACACTATCGTAATCACAGAAATCAAGAACACAGATGTAGAGAGAAAACCAAACACAATATTTTTTATTGATCTATTGCGTGTCATCTTTACAATGGTCTCTCTCTTCTTGTGTAGCCTATAATTCAGTTTTGTCTATAATACCCCTAAAGAAAATCTTAGTTAGGAATGGGCCTACCAGACCCTTTTCTCATAGGGTTACACCAAATCTATTGGAAAAATGTATGCAAAAATTATCGGCAGATGAAATCATTCACATGAGCCCGTGATTCTCTTTTAAAGAGCAAGAATGAGCAACATGTATGGTTGCCATGTATTGGTTTTGTGAATGGCGAATAATAATGTCCTATTTGATTGTACCTCCTATTTGATTGTACCATAGTTTTTTTAGAAGAAATATGAGCTCAGTGTAATTCCCTTTGGAAACTCTGGTCCATATATAGGAAAGGATTCCATGGGCATTTTATTATTCCTTTTTTTAGAAACCAGATAAACAACGTTGGAAAATCCCTATTGGTTGTACGTAGTCCTGCAAAACTCCTCTAAAATACCTATGAATCAATGAAAATAGGTTTTCTAGTTTTAGTATGTTAGCTGATATATTGGTAATTGATAACTTTTCAGAGCTATATATAACAGAGACATTTTTAACACTGAAACTAGCCTTAGATCCATTCAGCTAGGTTGCTACATCAGATTAAAGAAAGGAGTGTGTCTGAGTACAAATGTACAATGCATGCACATTGTTGACACATGTTAAGCTAGCAGCTTCTGAGCCATCAGTTGTGACAAGAGCACCAAGATCCATGATAACAACAGCTATATTTCAGTGGCAAGGTAAAGCCTATATATATGTATCAATCACTTACAACATAGAGAGTGCAGCTCCAATTATATATACCCATGGAGTCTAGCTATGACCTAGCTAGCTCATCCCTTCCGAAGGTGGAATGCAGGATGCCCTAAACTTTCTTGCAGACGCTGAGCAACATCTTGAACGAAGGGCCAAGAACCTAAGTGGATCACCATGAGAAAAATATGCATACATAGCATCCGTCAATGGCTCTAATTGCGGTGATCGAAGATGTGATATTACAGGCCAATTTGGCAGCGAGAGGAACTGTCGGCCAGCAATGCATGAGCCTTTAAATGGATGGAACTTCTATCCATTTAAAGTGGAGCCACCAAAACTTTGCAAATAATGCTCTAGCTAAAGAACAGGGCACCATGTGATCTCCGTGCTCTCTCTCTCACTTGAAACTCGCCTTTACGACTAAAAAACAATAATGGCTTACTTATTTACAGTATTCTTATCATAATAGGACACTCTCGTGGATAAAAAAATTTACAGTATTTTTTACAAAAAAAAGCTTACTTACTGTATGAATTAGGAAAAAAAACCGTTGTGTTCCAAATAGTAGAGTAGATACTAAGTGGCCAGTAGTGAACGCTTGTCTTTGCCTAGCTCATCTATAAAAAGTACGTAGCCGGGTTGAGACCTTGAGGGCGCCCCACCTGGCCACGTGGCCCATTCTTCTGCCCGTTTCGGCCACGTCTTCTCGATTTCGTGTGGCCGTCGGATCCTGCGGGCGCGTCCATCCAAGCGCCCAGGATGCCAGGTCTGACGTTTTTGCAAAAAAAAACCCTTCGATTTTTCCCGCGTTGAAACGCGTTTGCAGAAACACCCCTTGCCTTTCTTATTTTACGTCTATATCCTGCCTAACCCTACCGTTAGTCTTAGGTCACCCCCATTGTAAGCTCGGGATCGGCGCCTTCAAGCCCGGTCTCGGCACCTCTGTACTGTTTTCCACCCTATAATCAACAAGACTGGAGTAGAGCTATTACCCGGCAGTGGGGGCTCGAACCAGGGTAAATCACTTGCGTCTTCACGGTTTGTATTGCTTTTCCTCCCCTTCTTCACCGTACGATGGACCTGTACCCGGATCGCCAAGTCGCACCAGGCTTAGTCCGAGAAGACTGCACGGCCTGAGCCCCTGCAGGCTCGGCCGCCACCCAGACTGCTGAGAAGGGTTGTCGTTGGGCCTCACTCCGACTACAAATTCGTCTGCCGGTCCGTGGACCCACGGCTCTTCAGGAGCGCGATTCTCAGACACCGACACCTTGCCTTTCTTATTTTACACCCATATCCTGCCTAACCCTACCTACTCCTGTCCTAACGCCCCCGCTTTCCCTCCTCCCCGCCGCCTCTCACTCATCGCCTCTCCCCTCTCTCTCGCACAGCCCCGGTTCCTCTCGCAGTCTCTCCCTCTCCCTCTTTGCCACGTTCTCCTTGGCGGTACGAAGGTGCCGACGGCGACTGCCTCCTCCCCAGTGCGGCGGCGACGGCTTCCATCTCCATAACGGCGGCGGTGGCATCTTCCATTGCGTGCCCCAGTCTCTCCTGCTCCTACCGGCCACCGCCGTCGTCGGTGGCCTCTTCCCCGCCGCCGTCCGCGGCCTCCTCCCCGCCACTCGGCTGCGCTCGCCGGTCTCCACCTCTCCCCCGGTGCGGGCCCCGTGGGAATCCCCTCCACTGTGGCCGGTCCCCTCCCCGCCGTCGGACTCGGCCGGCCTGGCGCTCGGCTCCGTTTGCCTCTCTGGTAGCCAGATCTGGTGCTGGCACCGCCGTCACCACAAGGAGTCCGCCGTCGACACCTACGATGGTGTCCAAATCCCTGTCCCCTACTACTGGGAAGCACGCTCCCGCCCCCAATGGACCTGCCTTCCTCCACTGCCCCTAAGGTGAGCCGCTGTTTACCATCCGATTGGCACTGAATCAGGATTCAATCACAAATATGCAAGATTTTTTGAGGGTTTAGTGGTTGTGCAATTAGCCAGATGATCGATAATAAGATATGTTTATTTTCTTTTGCACACGATCTATTTGTTGTATTGCATCCAAGGCATGAACGCAGGCAAACACTATGCGTGGTTCAGTTTGGTACTGCTATGCAGGAAGATGTAAAAGCCAAAGAAATCAAGATGGAAGGCAGGAGGAAGGAACAGTGAGTAATCAGTGCCCGAATTTCCTTCCATGCTCCGCTAGGTTTAGGACTGCATCCAGTTCATGTTTATTTGGGTTTAGTGTAGTGCCATGGACTAATTCTTTTGTAGCCTTAAAAATTATTGATTGTATGTTATAATCGTACAGTATACTATTGTAATTTGCTTAGGCACGCATTGTTTGGATTCAGTGTGGTGCCATGGACTAATTCTTTTGTAGCCTAAAAAATTATTGATTGTCTGTTATAATCGTACAATATACTATTGTAATTTGCTTAAGCACGCATCGCTAGAGTTTTTAAGGGAGGATGAATTATTAGAGTTGAGTTGTGGTTTAGTTTATAGGTTTTATTATATCATCATTTGCTCTATTTTTTGTTGGTACAACATTCCGCGTTGCCACTAATAGAACAGCATGTTAAAGCTTCATTTTTTTTCTTGGTTTGCTTCTATTAGGTTGATGTTCCCTATTGGGGAATCACTGCCCGCTGTGCAGTATTTTTGTATATGTACCTCCTTGGGGCTACACATTTATGGCTATATGAATTTGAGTACGAGAAATATAGATTTACTTACCCAAATTGCTTTCGGGTGTTTGCAATTCCCGAAGTACATACTGGCTTTGGTCGCGATGCTGCTGCCTCCTCCTATTTCTCGCATCTAACTAGTCATGTTGGTTATCGTTTAATACTCATGTTAGTTTCCTGTACCTTTAGAGATTTGATGCTATGTTCAATGAGAGCTGATTGCTGCACCGTGTTCTTCTTTGCATGGTAGGTTTTATAAGCATCTATTATTTTTCACCCTTCACCATTTGCAGGAGGATATTGTCGACGGTTGGGATATCGGTCCAAGTCAACTAAGGTTCTTGAGAAGGGGAGATAGGAGACAATCCGAACAGAGCGAACAGCGATTAACGAACAACAGGGAGACACGGGGTTTTTATCTTGATTCAGGCCTCTCCGGAGAAATAATAACCCTACGTCCAGCGCTTCTTTGTCGGTAGAAGGATTACAAGGAGGAACTTCGGCCAGACGAACAGGTCTCGACGAGATTATGAGTGTACAAGAAGTACTATGCGATCTCCGATGTCAGATCACATGGTGTTCGCCAGTGCCCTCTACACACCGTAGGGGCTTGGTTTATATAGTGATGAACAACCGACCTACTAGGGGATAATCGGGCCGGGCTGACTACGAGATCATAACGAATTCGTATACATGCCAAATACATTTCGAGGTAGATAAGGTATACTCCAATTCTTGGGGATCACGACATCTGCTTCAATCCGGGAAACCATGTCCGGGTCTTCACATAGCCATGCAGAATTCTTGTTCGAGTCGGACTCGAACACGAAGTCTTGGCACCACGCACCGTGCCAGCCAGGAAGCTGTTTGGCAAGATGCACATGGGCCTGAAAGAGCCCTCTAGGGAACCAGGCCCTAGGAGGCTGTTCGATTAGGCCGTTAGGGAGTGGGCCATGCCAATGGGCCGTGATTTATCCCCGACAGCTAGTTCCCGAGACTCAAGTGGAAGGACTCACTAGAGTGGGGTTTTCCTCTTGAGACTCCAAGTCACAAAGAGGAAAATCTTCGTGACTTGATCTACTAATCCCCACGGACGGCGCCAACTGTCGAAGGTTGGGATATCGGTCCCAAGTCAAATAAGGTTCTTGAGAAGGGGAGATAGGAGACACGCCGAACAGAGCGAACAGCGATCAACGAGTAACAGGGAGACACGGGGTTTTTATCCTGGTTCAGGTCTCTCCGAGGAGATAATAACCCTATGTCCAGCGTCTCTTTATATGTAGAAGGATTACAAGGAGGAACTTCGGCGAGACGAACAGATCTCGACGAGATTATGGGTGTACAAGAAGTACTATGCGATCTCCGATGTTAGATCCCATGGTGTTCGCCAGTGCCCTCTACACGCCGTAGGGGCTTGGTTTATATAGTGATGAACAACCGACCTACCAGGGGATAATCGGGCCGGGCTGACTACGAGATCGTAACGAACTCGTATACATGTCAAATACATCCCGAGGTTGATAAGGTATACTCCAATTCTTGGGGATCACGACGTCTGCTCCAATCTGGGAAACCACGTCCGGGTCTTCACGTAGCCGTGCAGAACTTTTGTTCAAGTTGGACTCGAACACGAAGTCTTGGGCACCACGCATCGTGTCAGTCAGAAAGCTGTTCGGCAAGATGCACATGAGCCTGAAAGAGCCCTCTAGGGAACCAGGCCCTAGGAAGCTGTTCAATTAGGCCGTCAGGGAGCAGGCAACGGGCCGTGATTTTATCCTCGACAGATACTCGGTCTTGACTGATGATAGACTAAGTGGAGTGGATATGATCGCACTTGGCTTTGCCGCCCACTTTTCCATGAGTGATGTAAGATCCTGGTAATCTAACCATGTATTGTTTTCTATCCTGGCACTCATTTTGGCAGGAGAATTGATCAGCATTCTGTAATTGTAGTCTTCATAGAACAGAATGTGCAAGTATTTGGTTTTGGATATTAAAATATATTCGATTTAAATCAAATGTACGATTGCTTATAACCGGCTAATGTAGACTTTATTTTATACTTTGTTTTAAGCTTGCTGAGTGATGATATTATATAAAATATGCAAGAGGGAGTTCATGCTGCTCCTCGTCGACACGTGCCGCTTTTATATTACTATGGTGCCACGTCATCCCATTGATTCACCTATTCTTAGAGGATAATTAGCTGGTCCAAATAATAGTCTCCGAAGAATATGGCGATGATTAGAGATCATTATTATGTCAACCATTGTGCATGTTCTGATATCTTCAATTTTTTCCCACTCTAAAACAAGTGTGTGCTATATGGTGTTAACAGCCCAGTGTTAATTTCTTCCTTGTGTTTTCTTCGTGTAGCCGCTTAATATTTGTTCAATCAAGTGTTTTGCTACTTTCTGTGGTTACTAATTTTCATTGATTATATTTGACACCCTCATGGCGTGTGCATGATAAGGGTGTTAGTGGGCCTTAGACTTAATGTGTAGGCTAAAATTGGTTGACATGTTTGTGTATCAGCCATCTTGATAGTATATGCATCGCTTATTACTTTAAAATTTTGTCTATTATTATTTTCTTCTATTATTATAAGATCGACTCTATGTTTTCTATACAGCATGGTAATATCAATATTTACTTCATGTATGTTAGTTTTGTTCCTATCCTAAACATGTGAATGGACTTTACTGTTGGTGCCTATGGGCCTATTTCTTATTTGTTCATAGTGCTGTTATGATGCCATCACATAGACCATTGTTTTTTATGCTGCGTAGTATTCCTGAAAGCACCGTGCATACTTGATTTTCTTACTGGTTTTCATTTATAAAAGGTTTAGTTGTTCTTCATTGAAACTCCTAGTCATCAGGTTAGCAAGCATGTTATTGCACATAGACCGAACGTAGAAGACATTTACAAGACTTGCCTTTTTCTTCTTCAGTTTGGAAGCGCTTATGCCAAAGATGTTAAATTCATTTGTTTGCTTCAACAAATTCGTCATTAGAATACTGAATGGATGTAACCTCATCTGTTTTTTTTTCAGCCTGTTGCCCCCCCCTCCCCAAGTCTAGATTTAAAATATCTTATATTTCTGTTAAATCATTGTGCCATCGATGTGTTCGAACTGATGAGTTCTCATTGCTTTTGAACTTTTCGTCTATACACAACAAGGAAGAGTAGTTATACTAATTTAGGCATTTTGATATTGCCTTTTAGGTCCTCATGCCGTATGTTGCTCTTCATTGTATTTAGAAATATGCTCCCAACTATTAGTTCTACTGTCGACAGGTGACTAACTGGAGGGTCACCGTCGGCAATGATTATATATGGGGTGATGCGCGCAAGATCTAAACTCGATGGTAGCACAAGAAAGGATTTATATAGGTTCAGACCCTCATGGCGGAGGTAATACTCTACGTCCTGTGCTCTGGGATTATATGGGGTATATGTGTACAAGATGATCAGGAGATCAAGATGTAGATGAAGATCCAGATGTGGATCAAGATGGCCTTATGGGATCTGTTATGTCGAATATGGCCTCCTACCCCCTTTATATAGTGGAGGGGGTGGGGTTACAAGGAAGAGTCCTAGTCGGTTACGAGATAGGATTCCTTATCTCTATCTTCTAGTAGTTATCTTGGATTACAAGTATATCTTCTCTATTAATTAGGGATAGGCTTCTATCTTCATGTCTTTTTTTGCCGAGCAAGTCTTCTAGAGTCCGAGTGGTTCCGTCCTCATCCACCCGACTTGGTCCATCTCCTGTCGGGTGGTCTTTTAGGCCCGTCGTGTCAATACCCGGGGTCCATGTTGTTCACAGTAGCCCCCGAGTGCTTCATAGTCGAGTTGCTGCTCTTCTTTGTCGCACCTTGGATGAGTCATACTTCATGCCGAGTGCTTGCATATTGTTGCTGCTCCTTCCCGATTGGCTTCTGCCTGTTATCTGCGAGGAGACTGTGAAGGACTCAAAGAGAATTGTTAGTGATACCCAGCCCGAGATTACCGGAGTTCTGGCGGACGACCCTTTGTATGGCGCATCACTTTGATTTTGATGAAGAGATACCTGTACCCGTCTTGCGATGTACAGCTGGCGACCCAACATGGGGCATACCATTGGTTTTGGCTGAAAAGCCGAGTGATACCTGTACTCGTCTTGCGATGCACAGCCGGCGACCCAACATGGGGCGTACCACTGGTTTTGGCTGAAAAGCCGAGTGATACCTGTACTCGTCTTGCGATGTACAGCTGGCGACCCAACATGGGGCGTACCACTGGTGTTGGCTGAAAAGCCGAGTGATACCTGTACTCGTCATGCGATGTACAGCTGGCGACCCAACATTTATCGAACATAAAAGGTAGGATCACGCGTAGTAAGGGTTAGTGGGGCTTACCCATTTAAAAAGGGAAAATAATATGCTCTTAATAGCTCATAATTTGAAGGATTTTTGTAAAGTCACAAAAAGAAATCGCCGTTGACTTTTGAACAAACTTTGACCATTGGTTTTATTCAAAAATGTATGATATCAAAAGTATTTAGTGACGGTAGCGTGATACATCATCCATACCCCCCATCCCCCATCCAATGGTAAAGGCAAACATACTTTCTATCTATTTGAATTGATTTCCTATATAAGTGCATTTTATTTTAGAAAGAATCAAACTTAAGATGATATGAAATCATCATATTTTACCTTGCTTCCTTAGTTCCTTATTTAAATACTAGGTGTGTGTGCGCGCCGAGGCTGGGGCGAAAAAGGCGCCTGGGCGGGATTTGAACCGCACCCTCCGCGGTGAGACCCGGCTCGGCTAGCCAACCTAGCAAATCGCCCGATGTGCATTTCCTTCCGCGCAAAAAATTGTTTTATACGTAAAAATGGAATGAACGGCCAGATCTGAACGGCGCATGCGATCCAACGGCTGCGGTGGCGCCGGACGGGGAGGCCAGCCACGTGGCGCCCCAGCAAAGCGCGTGGTCGGGCTTGTATCTGTAGTTGATGTTGTTTGATTGCATGTACCGCACGTGAATTTTCCTCTCGCCATGAACTTTTAAGACGCAAGAGCTCATGTCTATTTTCCTTTGGACCTAGATCCACAGGAATCTACCACCTCGTTAATACAAACCAAACAAAATAGGAAACCAATTATATATTAAAATTCCATAAAATCGCAATCCTAGGAAAATCTTTTCAATTATTAGATCCACATCAAATTTTCAGCAGATATAAACATGTACTACAGGGTGGACAGTGTTGTAGTAGGAGACACCCACAAATTGTAGAGAGACAAACTGGCACTGGGCCGGAGGAACACAGGAGGTGCCCCCCGAGGAAGCCTCGCCCCTGGCGTGAAGCAAAGGCGGAGCGAAGGAGATGGGGACCGGCAAGCGGGAGCCGCCTTGCGGACAGCCCGCCTGCAACTAGAGGCGCCCAAGTTCAATCCGTGGGGCGAAGGCAGTTCCGTGGGCGCCAAGAAGGTTGGGGGATAGAAGTACGGTCTGCAGCGGGTGCCAGAAATCGTATCGCGTGGCAAAAGGATATGCTATCCGGACGTAACAACCAGTATCATGTGGTAGAGAGAGATGATAGATGGCTGTAACAACCGGGTCCCCCTTTAATCCCCCTTGTAGCCCTACTTTAGATAGAAAAGCAGGGCACTTAGGTCTTAACCCCAGGTTCGAGGGTGTTTTTCCCTTGGTGCCCCCGCCAAAGAGGGTGTCAAGGGCCAAGAAGTCTTTTTTCAGCAATGACCTCTTTGCCCTCGCTTTAACACCGAATGAAGGGATGTATCGTGAAATGTAAAAAAGACCCTCCCGCTATATATAATCCCCATAATAATAAAAAACAGGCTACGATTTCTAGGCTAGTTACTTCATATTCGTTCAGCTTCCCTGAGCTACTTCGCGAGCTCGCCCAGTTACTCCACGAGGCAGTCACTTAGAAATTTGTTTTCTGACTCGGGCCAACGACGGACCGTGAACTGTGATTACAAGCTAGTACATGTTTTTACCCTGCTGCCTCTGTAGTCTGAAAAATCGGATCCTAAATCTCTTTATTATTCAGCTAGGAGTTAGACAAATATAGGTGCACATGGTACAAATAATTTTTGATCAACCGACTGGATTGATTTTGGTAGCTTGATAGCTATCCGACTTTTTTTTTTTAATACAAGAGAAATAGTAGAATAAAAAATTAAGCAGATGCATTATGATTTTTACCGTTGAATTATTGACACGTGGGTCTTGGAGCGGTTGGTCCGCACGTCATTGGTGCATGGTACTCTACCGGATCACGGTCCGACACGGATATCTGGCTATTTGTAGAGATAAAACAGAAAAAAAAAATTAAGAAGATAAAGGGACAGCCGACTGTGCGGTAGCTCGCGTTGACTCTGCTCCTCTCCATCTCCTGTCAAATGTCAGCCATGGATTCCATCGTCTCGATCTCTTCACTCTCGTTTCACTCCATCCACGGCGAAAAGCACGGGGAGATGGAGGTAGGCTCGGTGCGTCCATGTTCCGCACGCCGGCCGGCCACGAACCGGATCGATGAGCCGACGAGGTCAACGGCGATGGACGCCTCCAAGACCCTGCAGGTGGCCGTCAGGCCGCTTGTCTTTATATGATTGGGATCCATGCATCCACCCATCGATCGGTCGGTCACTGTGCACCGAGCTAAAGAATGAGCAAATGATTGGAGCCACTCGCACTCGCACTCGCACTCACACACACTCGCACCGATCTAAAGAATGAGCAAATGATAGTGTCAGTGAGTGAGTGTCTTTAGTGACCGGTTTAGGTTAGATCGATGGCCATGGCGTGTACGGTATGGCGCATTGACACCGTCGTCATGCCCTGTCCTGTTCTTCTCGACAGTTCAATGTGCGTGATGAACAGCAGAAAGCTAGCCGATTTGTTCAGAGAGAGAGAGAGAGACTGCACTCCTTCCTGCGAAGAATGGCAGCCCGATCGCTAAACGCTTGAAGGTCAAGCGTCGCAGCTGATAGTCTGATACATCGTTTTCTTTTCCGCGAGAATACGGTTCTGAATTCTGATCGATCAACGCCTGGCCAGCTGGCCCCATAGGACAGATGCAGCACGTACTCTGCTCGATCAGTCCCAAGATTCGGGCCAACAGATCGCGCGTATTTGTTCCTTCTTTTCCTCACGTTTCAATCGACTAGCAAATATGTCCGTGCGTTGCAATGGGAGAAATAAAAATTCACTCACGCCCCTAGCTTCTAAGTATGGCACAAAACCCTAACTCCATAAGCATGCTTCCAATTTAATCAGAAAATCAAGTTGTAAAGGAGTTCGGACACACCAGGGACATGGCGCCATGGGCGTAGTAGCAAATCAACTCATGATATATTGCTACCAAATATTGTCCTCTCGGCGTGGTGACGGGAACAGGAGGGCCCGACGGCGTGGGTACGTCTGGGTGCAAAGCGGTGGGGGTCGGCGTGATTGCGCAGGTTGGCGCGGAGGAGGCGGGGCGCTGTCCTGGATGACCGGTGAGGCTACACAGAGGAAAGGCATGGTGGCCTGGCTCGCAGAGACCGACGGCAGGGACGGGGACGATTCTTCAGCTTGATTCACGGTGAGATTATATTTTTTGAGATTGATTGATTTTGGGGGTTGGGTTATGGGATTGCAGGTTGGGGATTGCGATTCATATCTATATCTAAATCTAAACTACTCTATAATTGAGCAGTTGACCTAGATTCAATTACAGATCACATCTGTTTATTCGCTTGTCCATCATATAACAACCATAATTTTCAGGAGTTTGCTATCAACTCGATACGCCGAGACCACATACTCTTTCTCAATACGTATAGACCACGGACTCTTGACTCGATACATATATACCACAAACTCTTGCCCATAACTCGATACGTATAGACCACGGACTCTTGCCCATCTAATCTAAATCTAAACTACTTTATAATTGAGCAGTCGGCCTAGATCCAACTACAGATCACATCCGTCTATTCCCTTGTACACGCTTGCTAGTATCTAACAGGTTGGGGGTTGGGTTATATTCAGCTATGATTAGATTAGATTAGATTTGAATTAGAATTAGAAATCTGTTGTGATGTTGTGATTAGATTTCTATCTTCTATATATACTCTCACGGACTCACTGGAGACTCCTCCCATCACGGACGAACGGAAGAAGACGGAAGAAAAAAGAAAAAGAAACCCACCTTGCTTTATTATTAGGTATAGATATATCTCATACATGTACCATTTGTTTCGTTGCATGCAAAATTATCGGCAAGAACATGACCATGGGAATATTGATTTATGATCCAAATTTAATTAAAAAAGGTAAACTTCTGACGGAGCGAAACGGAGGCCTATCGATGGGAGGCTTGGGCCGAAGTACGGATCATTATTATTGGCCTAGGTCACCGCCCGTTATATATACCTTTTGTAAGCCATCAAAAGAGGTGATTCAATAAATTATTCTATCCGACGGTTTTTTTTTGTAACTCTCGATACAGTGAAGTTTCGCTGGCCGATGCCCATGGTTTTTCCCCTTCACATTGAATGGGTTTTCTACGTTAAATCCTGTGTCTCGATCTGTATATGTTTCCATCTATTTCGTTTTGCTCGTGTGCATGAACATAGGCAGGAACTAAGAATTAGCAAATTTCTAAACTATTAGAGAGAAAAAAAAAACAGATCAACACATGCAGATCGATATAAAAAATCTAGCGGATACAGAGAAAGAGAGGCGAGATGGAGAATCGATCGATCGATCGATGCAGTGCCCCAGATTTGCAGGCTCCATCTCCATTGGATGTGACGGTGCACAGGGAGCAAACAGGAGGGGAGATGGAGAAGAGGCAGTGGCCACCAATGGCGATGGAGAATCCTGTCCTTTTCTTATGGGGGGAGGGAGAAGCGGCGAGTGGTAGGCGAGGGAGGCGATCGGGTGGCCTTCGCCGCTTCTCAATGCATTGGATTCGTTCCTTCGCCGTCTTTGCTCTTACCACCTTTTCCATGTTCTTTGGTCCTCGCTACAGTGCATTGGTAGCATCTTCTCAGCATATGGGCAACACCTCTTTTTTTCTTTCTTTCTGCAGGAATATGACTGACTCATAGTTCGTCTTGTCGCAATTAGATGATATTTTGGACATCAACGCGATCTCCAAAATAATACTCCATCTGTTCTTTTTTATTTGTCGCAGTTGATTTTTAGATATACCCTTTGACCATTCGTTTTATTTAAAAATTTAGTGCAGATATGCAAAAATATAAGCCATGCTTAAAGTATCTTTAACAATAAAAAAGCATAATAAAATAAATGATACTTAATTTTTTTTGGATGAGATGAATGGTAAAAGGGCATGTCTAAAATCAATAGCAGCGAATAAAAAAGAGAAGAGCGAGCATGTGACGTTGATCACTAATTATTATTGTTATTTATTTATATGTCAACCCTCAATTTTAACTTAATTTGAGAGTCGGAATCCCATGCACTAGTCCCTGAATCGTTACACTAGTGCGGAAGATCACATAGCCGATACAAGCATACATCGATTAAATAGAATCCTGAATATTACATACCATGTTACACCCTTTGGCGAGTTTAGTAAGGCGGACAATACACGCCTTAATATTACAATGGAAATCAAAAAAAGGGAGTCGGGATTCCATTGGATGAATCTTTAAAAAAGACACGGCACAGAGGAAGCAAAGGCTAAACTAAGCGCTTTGTTTTGAGCAAAACAGATTCTTGTTTCAACGAGGAAAAGAGATAAGTTCTGGATAAATTGACAATGCTGACTTGAATTGACTAATTCAGCTCCGCCTATTTCGCATTAATAGGAGTACTTTTATGTTTCTGCTTCACGAATATGATATTTTTTGGACATTTCTAATAATAGCAAGCCTTATTCCTATTTTGGCATTTTTACACGCCTTAATATTACAAAACAATGTTCAGAGTTTGCAGCTATCACCGAAATATATACCCAAAAGAATCTCCTATCGGCTAAGGTCCTGCCAGCGACCGGAGCAACCCCTAAGACTCGTCGGGTCCACCGAAGTCCTGCCCGTCGTCTTCATGGCACTCGTAGGGATCCTCCTCGATACCCTCGTCTAAAGAATATAAGGAGGCGAGGTCAGCGTCATCCAAACGCTGACTAGTTAACACATCCCTTAATGCACATAGTGTTTAGAAGGCTTTATTTGGAGGAAAGGTTTATTTTATTTGCGTAAAGCCAGGTTTTATAAGATTTTGAAATCATTCTAGCATCAACTAGAATTTGTCATATTTATAAGATTTTGAAATCATCCTAGCACTTCAACCCAACTGATCAACCAACCATTCCAACCAACCCACAATAGACCAACCCTCGACCAAATACCCAAACCAGCTTGACTGATCATCCCGACTTTCTTCCGGTTGCTCCCAACATTTCCTAGCTCTGCCATCATTCTAGGATTTGGCAATCTTGTTGTGGACCACACTTGCCATGGCATGCCTGCCTCGGCCTAGGGGGTTGCCAGCCCTCACTAGCCGACCATCACCTTGGGGAAGTATGGCCTTTATCACCCTCGGTGATGACCCATACTGGTCCCTATCGAGAATGGTCCCAGAGGGCCCCCGCAGAGCGCTCACAGCTGACGATCTAAGACTCGTACTCCGCGCGATGACCACGCGTTGTGTTGGAACCATCCCTCAGATGGCAGCGATCTCCCCACTACGCGTGTTACTCCCGCTCCTCCTGGGTAAGCCCTGGCTAAACCCAGCACTAGGCACCCTGTGCCTCAATCATCCATCAGGATGTCCTCTAGGGGCAACCCACCGATCAATCTTTACTTCCACGGTCATCGACCATACCACACTTGGACTTTCCCAACCAACCGACCAAACCAGACTGACCTCCCACACAACCTTACCCTCAAACACAATCAGCCCAACATGCAACTAATAGTCCTAACTGTCATATGTCAAATCATATTTGAATGAGAAGAATGAATGACCGGTGAATATCGGTTCACCATTCTGTGGCGATTAGCCAAAAGATTTATTTAAGCCTAAGCCACTCTAAGCATGTTTTACCCATTAGGTAGGGTTAAAGTGATTACCAGACTAATCATAGGCTAACAAGAGTAATGACAATCAAGTCAGTCATTAAGGCTAAACAGATTAAGGGCAGGCATGTATAAGTATTACACGATTAACAATTAGGCAGGTTACTAATAGTTAGCAGAAACTGGGTAATGAACATGATATTAGCGATGTTAATCCGCACTAGGGAAAGTCGCAACCTCTCCCTAATACGGACAACATTTAAAGAGTAAGTGTTAACTCGCCTTGCTCAGGTAGATGGTCCTCCTCAGCGTCACCAAACCTCCCTTCGGGATCGCCTACGTTTAATCACACAATCAAACCAATAATCACTGACTAATGCACGCAGAAATCATGATGCATGCACGTCCTAGGTTTTACCCTCGATTATAAGATCGGGTAACGATGCTAACTTTCGGATGGTATGCCATGCATGACAGAGTGTATTGATAGATAATATTATCATTATATAATAGTCTACTATGCCCCAAAATGCGATTTTGCACGATACGGTCGTAATTGGGTGATTAGGGTTTTAAAGCGACATATGATGATGCACGTCGAAATACGACCTAAATACGAGGTTAAGATTATCGGAGTTCGTCTTTTCTAAGTGCTCCAAAATACCTTGTAACACATTTTTTTAAAAGTCAGCACCTATTTTTAAATAAAAAGGAATTTGCTAATTATTTGTTGGTTTTTAGCAAATTAGATCTCTAATGAGTACCTTTGGACAAGCTTTGCATTTTTGTAGTGTTTTATATCTATTTTGGCATTTCTTTACCCATTTTATTTTCCTAAGATTTTATGGTGTCAGATCAATTATTTAATGTAACTAAAAATCACCCTAATTCTAGTTTAACCATTTTCTTATAGGAATTCTACCCAATTTATAGAACAGTGCTATTCTTTCATTGCAGTGGTTGATTTTATATTTTTATAAAAACTGGCATGGCCTAAACTATTTATCCAAATTTTTCTAAAATTTTTGGGAGTCTCTAGCTATTTTTAATGATTCCAAGAGCTATTTCGGTATTTAACAAACAAAATGGTGAATTCCGCTGGAAAAGGATAAAATCCTTTGGGCCGAGCCAACCGACGAGTCGGCCCAGCGACGGAGGCGGCCCATGGCCCACGCGCTCGTGCGCCCGCTCCAGCTCGAAGTGTATACGCCGAAAGCGTATTTCCTGGGTACGCTTCCGCGCAGGGCTCGCGTCACTCCCATGAGCGTCTCCGCTAAACCGGATAGGTGGGGTCGGGGCCCACTGGGTAGTGACACAGCGGCGAGGTTTTAAACCAGCGCGCGCGAGGATGAGCTGGCAGGTGGGGCCCACGTGACAGCGATACAACGGTTCCGTTCGGCACGAATCTTGGCGCACGATGGACGATCCTCCTTCATCGTCTTCCTCCGGACGGTGACATGGCCCGGCGGCGACGACAAACGACGCGGCGGCACTACGGCTCAACTCCGGCCAAGAGCGTTCATGCTCCAGCATCTATAGCCCCTAAGGGTTCTAATGAAGCTCGTGCCGAGGCCGGACGCGGCGGCGCGATGACGGCGATGGAGCCGAAAGCTCGCCAGCGACGCACGCGCACGCTATGGATCTACAGGCTAAGGGATTGGATGGGGAGCATGAGGCGTGGGTGCTTACCGAGCTCAAGGATAGGCTCGCGGAGGGACGGAGGTGGCTGGCGGCGAGGCACCCGGCGGCGAACAAAATAGGGGTGGCGTCGGCACTGTGGCTTCGGGCTCCTCCGCTGAAATTGAGGGGAAAGCATAGGAGGGGTTCCAAGAAGCTTCGGGCGAGAGGAATTATAGAACGGCTCACGAGTTCGCCGGGATTGCTTCGGCGCTAGTGAGGGGCGAATCTGGGGAAAACGGAAACCGGTGCCGGCGGTGTGGAGCTCCAGGCTTTATAAGCGCGGGGGTGTGCTTCTAGCCCGAAGACGCGCTTGGCGAGGGCGGGGAACAAGCGGCGCGGCGACGGGACCCAGCGCGGCGCGGCAGAGCGGGACGGTGCGGCGCGGCGACAAGACAGCCGCGGCGGGGTGATGATGAAGGGTGCGGCGCGACCGAAGGGACGTGCGGCGTGGCTCAGAGCGGAGCAGAGGCAGAGCATAGCAGCGGCAGAGCAGGGGCAGGCCCACCGGGCAAAGAGAGAGGAATAGGGAAGGAGAGGAGGAGAGAGAAAGGGAGAAGAGGGGAAATGGGGCCCATGTGTCAGCACTAAATTTCAGCGAAATTTGAATTCGAACAAGTTTTAAATTTTGACCCAAAATTGGGCTGTTACATTATAAATCCTACTAATTCAAACAATAATTATTTGTGATTTCTGTGTTATCAGCTTGTGCAATGAAAGTTGTCCTTATATAAACGTGGTTACATGGTACAAGAGCAAACCATCAAGTAAACCAGCACTCCTGCAGTACTACTCCAATGAAACATTTCTTCGTGTTGCTATTTTATAACGTAGATTTGTTAACGAAAAGAAGCATGCTGCACCTAGTGAGAGCAAATTAATCTCCACCGATTCCCACTGGTTGATCTCGGCAGTTCGACTCCGGTCAAACGAACATGAGAGTACAATTGTACAAAAAGAGAGTTCTAGCCAATAAATCAATTGTGTGGAACTGCAAAGTTTGTTCTCCATGAAATGTGTACGTCCATGTACGAGTAAAGAAGAAAGATTTCATCCAGCATTTGACATATGCTTTTGTGCTTTATTCATGGACTCAAAATGATCACCCTTTTTATAGATTGCTGAGGCATAGTCTTGCAGTTTGAATGGGATATTCTTGGTAGATTCGCAGTGGCTAGTGTTTCACCTATGGTGTTGTGTGTGTATGTGGCAATCATTAGCCCACCAATTGGATGGCTCTTGTTGAGGGAACATATGCGCCGTAGGTTATTGTCATGATTTTTTGCTGTTATGTTATCAGCGATCCAGCATTTGATAACTAATTGGCTGGTATGGATGGGTTAGAGCGTAATCATCAAACCGGCGTAACAGCTGCCCAATGTCAAGAGGGCGCCTTTTGGTTAGTTGACTACTTTACTGGCTACAAATTTGTTGGGAAACCGCCTGTGTGGGGGAGCCCGGCCCGGCTCGTGCTGGCGCGCGGCATGGCGCGGCTAGGGCCGGCCGGCGGCTCCCCCACGGTGGGTCCCACATTGGACCTGGCCTAAACCCTAAGCAGCAGTACTATAAAAGAAGAGGTGGAGCACCTATTGTATAACAAATCTGAGAAATAATAAAGACAAGCTCTACCCTATATATCTGTGTTCTCTGTGATTTTGATCTTTCTCTGTGATTGATTGTCCACGTTTATACCTAGAACTACACCCGGTAGCGAGGTTCCTCAACACGTTATCAGCACGCTCGCTCCTTGACGTGCCGATCAATCCACAAGGAAGAACGATCTGCATCCACTTCTACCACGAAGGTATAATTTGGCGCACCGGTTACCTAGTAGATCGTAATCTGTGTTTGAATCTGATTGCAGGTCGAGAAAAGTTGTGAGATTTTTCTAGTAGATTGAAAATTTTGCAAAGAACTCTTTAGTAGATTCGTTTTGGGGATTTGAAAACAATCAATCTAGTAGATTGATTTCGTCGGCCGGCCTGAGCCGGCCTGGCCCCGAGCCGGCCTGCCCCGCCTGCGCCCGAGCCGGCCTACCACCGGCTTGGCCCGAGCCAGCCAGGCGCCCCGCTCCTGTACATGGGACAAAAGGCCTAAGATGGGTCGAAATTGGGCAAATTCTGCATAATGGCCTAGAAAAATTGAAAATTGGCTACGAAAATTACAGAAATTCCCTCGATTATTGCAGAATCACCTGTTAGGCTTATAAGAATTATTTGTTTTACGAACCTGCAAAAGATTACGTGCGGCCTTGCTAGCAGCAGGTCGTACGCTGGACCGAAAGGTCCAGATTAAACTGAATTTTTCAAAAGGAATTTGAAAAACCCCCGATTCTTGCAGAATTAAGTGAATTACTTTTGAATTGTTTATTTACTGCTTAATATTTCTGTGCAATTATTCTGCAAATTATTGCTTGTTATATTATCAGTAATTAGTTTGAATCTCGTAATGGCACCGTATTGAAACCACGAGAATTATTTTTATGTCACGCACCACTCTAGGTTGATTACCTGAAGTAATCATATATTTGATTATCTTGCAAATGACTGGCCTTGCAAGCCGTGATTTCGAGGAGCTTGCCTCCCAGGGGCAGTACTTTCTGACCTGGAAGTCCGATGTTGAAATTGTCCAAGGCACCAAGCAGCTGCGTTCCACCATTGGCATTGGCCAGGGCTACCCCACCTCTGAACAAAATTACTAGGCCATGCATTTCCTTAAGCACCACTTGTCAGTTACTCTGAAAAGTGAGTACATGGCAGTAACATGTCCCCTGGAGCTGTGGAATGCGCTCTGCAAGCGCTTTGAGAGGTTGAGGTATTCAATTCTCCCATAAGCCCAGCAAGACTGGAATCACCTGAGGGTGACCGACTTTAAGTCTGTTGCTGATTATAACTCTGCGCTGCATCGCATTTGCACCAATCTAAGGCTCTGTGGCAAGCCTGTCTCTGAGCAAGAGAAGATTGAGAAAACCCTCTCTACTTTTCATCCCAATGAAATTCAGCCAGCCCGCAGCTACCGCCAGAACAACATTGAGGAGTATAGCACTCTCATCGATATGATGATGATGTCTGAAACTTATGATAATGTTTTGATGAAGAATTTTAAGCCCCAAGCACCCAGTAACCCGAATGACACTGAAATTAATGCCAATAGTTATAAGGTGAAGAAGCCCAATAAGAAGGGCAAGAAAGGGAAAGAAAAGAAATGGACAACAACTAACAAGTCTGGTAATCAGGGGGCGCGCAAGCCGTATGGCCAGCAGAACCAAACGTGCTATCGCTGCGGCCTGAAGGGGCATTGGTCTAGGATCTGCCGTGAGTCCAAGAAAGTGGTCGCGGCACATCAGGCCAAGAAGAAGTGCCCCATTGAAGTGCATCTCGCAAAGCTTCAAGTGGAGAATACCAAGCCTGAAGATGAGTTTGAAGAGGATGATCTCCTCGAGGAACTAGCATCTCTCCCGCTGCCCCTCCTGGCCCTGTCCCCAAAGGCGCCATGAAGATAGATCATTTTGATGACTCCGACATCCGGCAGAGTGTGGACGCATGTTCACCGAGTCCATCTAGTTTTCTCTTGTAGCCTGTTGCTGCTATTATCTTAGAGTGGTTGCATTAGAAGATATTTAAATAAATCATTTAGAATTTCTCCCTTGCATTGTAAGCTCTAGGAGAGCATATTTTAATTCTCGTGGTTGGTCTTGAAGAACCCTGAATTTCAGTATGATTGAATTTAAAGTACTTTGAATTTTGCATGAATTAATATGTTTTGCATATGTGGTTGTGCCATTACCTGATTGCAACTATATATTTGTGTAGCGCCCATGGAGGAATTGTGCATTGTGGATAGTGGTACTACGAATAGTATCATGCAAGAATCGAAATACTTTCAGTCTATCTCAAGAATACTGGTTGTATCACCACTATCGCTGGAAGCGACATTTGCATTGTAGGCTCCGGAAGAGCGTCTATAATTTTGCCTATGGGAACTGTCATTGAAATGAAAGAGGCATTATTATACCCTGAATCCACTCGAACACTATTGAGTTTTCGCGACATCCGTACCAATGGCTTTCACGTAGAAACCATAGAAGAAAATGGTAATGAATTTTTTTGCATTATGCAGCACACCGGATATGAGAAGCGAATTCTCGAGAAGTTCGCCTCCTTAGAAACTGGGCTATACCACACTAGCATTAGAGCACCAGCAGTGTTCACCTCCCTTAAGACGATCTTTAGAAGCTCTGAACTCATTTCCCTCTGGCATAGCAGACTTGGTCACCCCGGTCTTAGAATGATGAGAGAAATTATAAATAATTCACAAGGCCATGGTATCAGTGTTAGAAATTTTTCGAATCATAAAAATTTTGTGTGTACCAGCTGTGCCACCGGGAAACTGGTTACTAGGCCATCGGTCCTGAAGGTTAGAGATGAAATCCCCGCTTTTCTTGAACAGATTCAGGGGGACATTTATGGCCCCATTTAACCCCTGTCAGGGCCGTTTCGGTACTTTATGGTGCTTATTGACGCTTCCTCGAAGTGGTCTAACGTGAGTTTACTCTCGACGAGGAACCACGCGTTCGCGAAACTAATCTCGCAGATTATCCGCCTTAACAATGTGTTCCCCGAGCATAACATCAAATCCATTCGCATGGACAATGCCGGAGAGTTTACCTCAAACGCCTTTGATGATTATTGCACTGCATCGGGGATTCACCTTGAGCACTCGGTACTACACGTTCATACACAGAACGGACTAGCAGAGGCATTGATTAAGATAATTGAATTTATTGCCCGGCCACTTCTTTTGCAATCTAACTTACCAACCTCTTGCTGGGGACATGCAGTCCTTCATGCATCAAATCTCACCAATTATAGACCATCGCCCCACAACATCCATTCACCTATGCAACTAGCGCAGGACATGATCCCTAAGATCTCGCATCTAAGAAAATTTGGCTGCAAGGTATATGTACATATACCACCCCACAGCATGCCACTATGGGCCCTGTCCGAAAGTCTGGGATTTATGTTGGATATGAGAGTATCTCAATAATCCGATATTTAGAACCCATGACTGGAGATTTGCATACGGCTCGGTTCGCTGATTGCATATTTGACGAGGATAATTTCCCGTAATTAGGAAAGAGAATAAGCCACAAGAAGATGAATGCCGTGAAATCACCTGGCAAGCAGCCGGTGCGGCAGCATTAGACCCTCGCACTAGTAAAGCAAATGGTGAGGTTCAGAAGATCCTAGACTTGAATAAATTAGCAAATGCACTGCCTGATCACTTTTGTGACTCGCATAGAGTTATTAAGTCGCATGTGCCTGCACGCAATGCACCAGAGAGGGTTGCAGTACCAAAGAAAATAAAAGGTGCCCCCTCAACCTGCTCAAAGGCTTAAGAAAAGAGCAGAGAATCTGGTTACTCCAACCACAAGTACCCGGGGACGCCTGGAAAAAAGAGGGAAGGAGAGCTTATCACAATCAGTCACAAAAGCGCCCCGCCGTGGGAAGGGGAGCCGG
This sequence comes from Raddia distichophylla, assembly GCA_005191435.1. Lineage (NCBI taxonomy): Eukaryota > Viridiplantae > Streptophyta > Magnoliopsida > Poales > Poaceae > Raddia > Raddia distichophylla. The sequence continues at coordinate 434,437 of SPJY01025686.1, read as the reverse complement.
TTGAGACTCGGTACTGGTAAGGAGCCTGCTAGCGAGGCCCTCTCAGATTTGAATGTTTCCCTGCAGGAACCAGAGAATGTTCCACAGCAGGAACCTGTGAATAATGCCGAAACAAATGTGAGCGCACACATCGGCTATAATAAACTAAATAAACTTGCTTCCGCTATGGGGATACGCGGTGAAGAGCAAGGTAAACAATTGTCCGAAGCAACCCATGATGAAATGGCCATAAACTATGAATTATCCGAGAAAGTAATGAAGAGAGCCACAGCCATAATCGATATTTACTATGCAAAGAAAATTGACTCCATCATTAAAAATGATCCTATGCCAGCATCTCTAGCAGAATATAAAGTAAGGTCGGATTGGGAAGAATGGAAAAAGGCAATTACTGCAGAGCTCACCTCCCTGAACAATAGACAAGTGTTCGAGCCTGTATGCCGTACACCGAACCACATACGCCCTGTAGGGTACAAGTGGGTCCTTGTTCGCAAGAGGAATGAAAGTAATGAAGTTGTGAGGTACAAAGCAAGGCTGGTAGCTCAAGGTTTCACTCAACGTCCTGGAATCGACTGTGAGAAAACTTACTCCCCGGTCATGGGCAGCATTACCTTTAGATATCTTATCTCAATGGCAATTAATATGAATTTAAGAATAAAATTGATGGATGTTGTAACCTCTTATCTTTATGTTAATCTAGATTCTGAAATCTATATAAATATACCTGAAGGTATCCCCGTCCCGAATGACGATAGAGCCAATGGAAATCTATATAGTGTGAGACTTGTGAAGTCTCTATATGGACTAAAACAGTCTAGGAGGATGTAGTATAATCACTTAAGTGACTTTCTCTGCAGGAAAGGCTACGTAAATAATGAAGATTGCCCCTGTGTTTTTATACGGCGATCCTCGAATGGATTTTGCATAAGCTCCGTATATGTAGATGATCTGAATATCATCGGCACAAATGAAGAAGTTGAAGAAGCATGCTCTTACTTGAAGTCTGAGTTTAAAATGAAAGATTTAGGTAAAACTAAGTATTGCTTAGACTTGCAGCTCGAGCTACCTATACTCAGAAAGTATTAGGGAAGTTTGTTTTTGACAAAGCATATTCCTCCAGAACCCCTATGATAGGGAGATCTTTGCAGAAAGAAAAGGATCCCTTCCGACCCAGGGAAGAGGGGGAGGAAATTCTTCGGCAGGAAGTCCCGTACTTAAGTGTAATAGGAGCACTCATGTATCTTGCTAACAGTGCACAGCCTGATATAGCATTCGCCGTGAACACGTTGGCTCGATACAGTGCAGCGCCCACGAAGAAGCATTGGAACGGGATAAAGGTTATCTTTCGATACCTCCGTGGAAGCATTGATCTTGGCCTGTTTTAAGGAAGAACCAAGATATGAATATTGTTGGTTATACCGATGCTGGGTACCTTTCGGACCCGTATTCTGGTAAATTACAAACTGGGTATGTTTTCCATTATGGTGGCACTGCAATGTCATGAAAGTGTCCAAACAGACGCTAGTGGCTACGTCCACAAACCACTCGGAAATCATTGTATTATATGAAGCATCTCGTGAATGTGTGTGGTTGAGAAGAATTTTGAAATACATCCTGCAGTCATGTGGATTACCTATTGAGTAAACCCCTACAATTATCTATGAAGATAATACCGCTTGTGTTGCACAAATGCAAATGGGTTATGTGAAAAGTAATCTTACTAAGCATATCGACCCAAGTTCTTTTATGCACATGAACTGCATAAGTTGGATGAAATAAGTATCCAGCACACCAAATTCTGAGAGAATTTGGCTGACCAGTTCACTAAGTCATTACCTACTACCTCCTTTAAAAGGTGTGTTAGAGGCATTGGAATGATCAGGCTCAAAGAAGTGCAGAATTCAGAGGGAGATGCTTCACATGCCCTGAATTAAAACTTTGGCATAAAACCGGAGTACCCAACTCGATCTAGAAGATTGAATGCAATGTTGGGTGGTTTGTACTCTTTTTCCCTTAGTGAGTTTTTTCCTGAAGTTTTCTCACATGAGGTTTTTAATGAGGCAAATCGTGCGCACGACAAGTTTATGCTATGTACTCTTTCTCCAATTCTTTTTTTCCACTGGGTTTTTGGATGGAGTTTTGATGAGGCATATGCATCTCGCTGGCAAGGTCCAAGGGGGAGTGTTGGGAAACCGCCTGTGTGGGGGCCCGGCCCGGCTCAGGCTGGCGCGCGGCATGGCGCGGCTAGGGCCGGCCGACGGCTCCCCCCACGGTGGGTCCCACATTGGACCTGGCCTAAACCCTAAGCAGTACTATAAATGAAGAGGTGGAGCACCTATTGTATAACAGATCTGAGAAATAATAAAGAGAAGCTCCACCCTATATCTCTGTGTCCTCTGTGATTTTGATCTTTCACTGTGATTGATTGTCCACGTTTATACCTCGGACTACACCCGATAGCGAGGTTCCTCAACAAAATTAACAACCGCAGATTTTTCTACTAACTTTCTTGATAGGCAATGCCACAATTCCAAGTTTCCAACCCACCTAAAGACAAAAGAATTTCTCATGTCATATTAAATTGGAGTTTTTCTATGGTTGTAACTTTAATTTGGTCAATAATGTAACCCTCCCCCCCCCCCCCCCCCCCCACACACACACACACACACCACCACCACCACCACATTCTCTATCTAGTAATTCTTTAAGCATTTCTATGTAGATTCTCTCTTTCTCTCTCCATTCAATTACTTCCTTCAGGTACATAATATTTATCGTTATGTGCATTGACACAGTATTCAAAATACAACTTTGACGATCAATTACTAATAAAATATATCTACAAAATCCATAAAAATATGATATTGTGAAAGTATTTTTCAAGACAAAATTATATGTATGGTTTCTTGTACACAATTCAAATAGTTTAAAAGATTTTTATACTTCAAGTTTTAAAACATTGGCTTAGGACAAACCTAAAATGATAAGTATTATGAAACTAGAGGGAGTAGTATTTAATATCAAATTCATATGTTTTTATTTTTGAAAAACTTATTTATTTTCTTGTGGCACAATTAAGCAACGTGTTTAAAAATTCTTACGCTTCTCAATCCTCCGGGACAAAACATGCCTAAATATATCAATCATGTGTTTTTCATCTTGTTAGAATTACGCAAATTATAAGATGCCCTTTTCTATATATTGCACGCAAATACAAAACATTTTTCACACTAAGTGTATAGGATTTTCACTGTCATACTGACTAAAGAAACAGGCGGTTAGCTGGAAAAATAGATGCCAGCATGCAGGTGCCTGCGTTTGAGCAAGAGTGTGTTCCCGACCCCGTGTGTTTTTTTTTTCCCGAATCAAGCTATCAAAAGGTGGCCTTATTTTGTGTCGTATGTAAATGTTGAAGTTAGTAGTAAAATTAAAAGCCTTAATAAAAGCCTTAACAGATGCCAGCAACTGCATGCTATACTAGCCAATCAACATCGACATCAACAAGAAACGCCGCCATCATCGTTGTTACTTCAGATTCCAAGATATGAAAAATCAGAATTTGCAACAAAAAAATCCACTAATGTTACCATTTTCCGACTCCCGCTGATACGCGTTCGTCCATCATGTCGTCCGTCACCACTGCCAGCACTGCATCTTAATTCCTAGCTGACTGTTGACATCGACATTTATAATTTTATATACATGTAGCCCAATGGTGTATCCAGAAAATTAGAAGGAGGGGCTCAAAATGAGACCCTCAAGACTAAAATATGTAATATATATAGACATATAGTATGGCACTATCTGCCATACTATATCTTTTGATGGTTTTGATTATGACAAAGGTTACCAATATATCTTTATCGTAGTCTATTCTGTTTGATAAAAAGATATTCAATTATATGTTAAAATAGTAGGGCAAGTATAAAGTTCAGATCGAGATGTCCTCGCATCGTGAGAGATCAATGATTAATCGATCGGCATAGGACGCAACAATTAGCGAAGGCTTCTTTTGCCAATTTCCAGACAGGTCTTGGGCTTGGGAGTTGGGCCACCACCCACCAGGCTGGTGAAGAGATTCATTGGCTTGCTTGCTCGCTGCGTCGAGGCAAATCACTGATCGCTGATGAGCTCAAATCACTGATCGCTGATGAGCTCAAATCACTGATCGCTGCCGCTGCACCTTTTTTTATTTTTCTTTGCCGCAGGCCACACAGACGAGTGGGGCTCCAGCCCCACTACGCCCCCCTATGGATACGCCACTGAACACAGGCATGTGCTGATGTGCAGCATAGACGGTCCCAGAGTTCAATACTAGAATAAGGTAGAATACTTGTGGTAAATAATACAAGAGAGATTAATAAAACTCCAAGCAGAGCTCTCGCGACACTTTTTTGGATGAAATGTTCACGTCGCTGACACTTACACAAGTGGCAGCGGAGCTGCGAACGAGGCCAACACACACATTCCCTCAAGCCACAACGCCTAGAGATCAATGACACCTTGGGTTAGAGCTGTAAATTAGGCTGTGCCAGGCCGGCCCAACCTGGCCCGGTCATCTCCCCAGGCTAGCCGGGTCAGCCTGGATGGCTAAAAGCAAGGCCTGTCATACTCCAAATACACGTGGGCTGGATCGGTCCGGGCCTAGCACACAGGAGAAAACGGTGAGTCTTTTACATGTAAATTTATATGTTACTTAGATGAAAAGGTTTTATTAGAAAAAAGATGAGTCTAGAAATTAACTACAACTTTTGTGTATAATGAAAAATCATACGAGCATGCGTAATAACTTCGTATAGCATACATTATACGAAGTTATACGACCCACCCCCCCCAATAGATACGCCACTGATGTCGCCGTCATATTACTCTCTATTTTTGTTTCCCCAGAAAGTGCCTGTCCATTTTACGTTTGTTAAAAAAATGAATCGACCAAGAGCACGTTCGGAAGGGGCTAAATTGATTGAGCTGAAATAAACCAAACTTAAACTAGATTTGGAGGATCCTTGAATTTGCTTTTGAAAGTTGACCCACTTGGTTTATATATGTTATTGTTAGAATTATTTTAGGCGATTTCATGATGTTAAAAAAAACCTAGACAAAAAAGATCAGTTTGTTCTTTTGAACTAAATAAATCTAATTAAGCTATTTTGGACATATTTGCAAGTCCGCGTCCTTTTTCCACGGGGAAATCGTTGTGATATCCAGCGTAAACCACTAGCCACACGGAAATCTACAGAACCGTACCCCCAAAATCTCCCGGTGGAGCGGCGAAATCGGGAGCTTGCGGCCAGGGTCGAAGCTCAGGTGAGAGCGAATCCTCAATATCTCATCGTGTATACATGCAGCAGCAAAAACATGCCCACTCCCCAGCCGTACGTGTGGCTGCATACTGCCGTACGTCTCATGCACGGAGGAGTCAGATCGAGAGAGAGAGAGAGAGAGCACCATCGATCTGGCCTAATCTTACGCGAAAACACCGTGCAGTGTCAAGCTAGCCCTGGGCCCTGGCCGAACCTGCCGATCTCCACCCGGCGAGCCGGCGCCGGATCGGCATCGGTCAGCCGTGCCGTGGCAGTCGCTGTGACGCGCCGACTGCACGCACCGCCGTCGATCCGCACCGTGGGCCGAGGGAGAGCGAAGCACGGAGGCAGTCGGGACTCGGAGGTGCTGGGGATCAGCTCTCCGCCCTGAATGACCTCACTTCGGACCACTCAATACTACCAACATGCGTCCTCCTCCACATGAAAAATAAGTGTGATGGGCTACAAGACTTTTATCCAATCAGCCTCATCCATAGCTTCAGCAAGATCTTCTCCAAACCGCTTACCAACCGCCAGGCTCCACGGCTAAGGGACCTTATCTCCCCAAATCAGAGCGCCTTCATTAAGGGCCGCTGCATCCGGAATAACTTCCGCTGCGTCCAAGGCACCGTCCACCAGCTCCACGCCCGGAAAACCCCAGTCATTCTGCTAAAGCTTGACTACGCAAAGGCCTTCAACTCCGTCAACTGGGATTACCTCCTGGACTTACTACACTGGCTCGATTTCGCCCCCGGTGGCGTGAATGAGTAGCTCTCCTGTTTGGGACCGCCTCCTCTTCGGTCCTCATTAACAGTCGCCCCGGCCCCCCCTTCCACCACGCTTTGTGGAGTCCGGCAAGGGGACCCTCTCTCCCCAATGCTTTTCATCCTGGCTATCAACCCCTCCAGGGCCTCGTCGACTTGGTGATGGAGGCGGGCATCCTTGATCAAGTTGGTGCCACACCTCTGAAGTTGTGAACCTCTCTCTCTATGCTGACGATGCGGCTATCTTTCTCCACCCTGATCGTGAGGAGCTCCGCGCCACCATAGATCTGATCAACTCCTTTGGCGTTGTTTATGCAGATCAATCTGCACAAATGCTCCATCATACCACGCGCCTGGCCTCTTCCCGGGGGTTAGAGCTTCCGTCCCTTGCACTTACTTGGGCCTTCCCCTCCAATTCAAAGGGTTGGGGAAGAGCCACTTTCTCCCCCTCGTCCAGAAGGTTAGGGCTCATCTTCTGTCCTGGAAAGGCCGCCAACTCTCCAAGGTAGGCCGCCTTATGCTCGTCAAAGTGGTCCTCTCAGCCATGCCAACCTAGTTCGTCACGGTCTTCCATCTTCCCAAGTGGGTCATCAAGAAGATCGACAAAATTCGTCGCTCCTTCCTCTGGAATGGCAAGGATGGCCCTGCCTCTGGACATGCCTTGGTCAACTGTCAGACTGTCTGTTGCCCAAAATTGCAAGGGGGTTTGGGCATCTTGGACCTTGGGCATCTCGGACCTCAACCTCTTCAACCGTGCCCTCCGCCTGCGCTGGCTTTGGTTCGAGCGGAATGACCCATCAAAGCCTTGGGTGGGCCTCGACCTCCACATGTCTGACAGCGAACTCGCTATCTTTAGAATGGCCACCATGTTCACTGTGGGAAATGGCCAGGACACATCCTTCTGGAACGACCACTGGCTCCTTGGCTCCGTCCGGCCAACCTTGCCCCAAACCTTTATAGGCATGCAAACCCCCACAATCAGTGGATTCGCCATTGTGGCCCCATCGACTCAGACATCCTTTTTAGAGAGTACCTCCTATGGTGCGAAACTCGGCAAATCACCCTCCACGATTCCCAGGATGTGATTCACTGGTGCTACTCCTTGGATGGGCGCTACTCCACCAAGTCAGCCTACAATCTCCAGTTGGTCGGCGGCGTAACCCACCCTCTGGCAAAACACCACTTGGTTGGGCCACGATCGAAACAAATGCAAATTATTTGCTTGGACTATAAGCCACAGCCGTATCAAAAAAAAGTTCTCATCGTGGTGCTATCAGCCGTCGCTGTTAACCACCATGAGAGCCGATGCTAGCCCACATCGAATGGAGGGTTGAGTCGCCGCAGTGGGAGCCTGCACGCCCGCCAGCACTAAAACGACGGTCGCCATCGTCATCATGGGAAGCTCGTTTGCATGCCGATGACGAATCAAGGACTGCTGCCTATGAATCTTGCTTGTCTGGTAGCGACTACCACGAGGAGTATGACATTATTGAAGGACACGAACACACCGTCGTCGTTCAAGGGCATGAACATGCCGTCATCGTGAGAAGCAAGATAGGGATGGAGGGAGGTGAAGGACGCATGTGGTCTAGTCTAATCATGGCTCATCATTGTGTGTGTGAGAGAGATAGAAAGATTGGGGGTCAAGAAAGAAAGGGCGGTGATAGAGGCTTACGAGTGAGGAAGGTAGGAGCGTGGGTGACTGGGCAATAGGGTTAGTACGCGCATGAGGAGACATGGAGTGAGGAGTTTGGGATTAAAATCCAACGGCTAGGGAGGGGTGGGACGGGTCAGGGCAAAGGCACGCCCGAACCTAATTCAGCTGGAATTGGGGGCCCGACTTAACCCTCACCCAACTATTGGGTCGAGTCAAGACCTGTGGGGTCGGATTTTAATCAAGATCCCTAGTGATCATGGCCGACAGAATTTTAGGACATGTTTGGTTCACTCTAGGATTGCCAAACTATGCTACATCATGTCAAACTTTCTATCGCAAATGTTTGCCTCCATCTGTCATGTCACAATTTCTAACTAGTGGGACGTGATAGACTCATTCTTGTGTCAACGTTAGCTAAGATACGGCAAGATAGCATGAAAATCTTGGCAAGTGGTTGCCCACTTAGGATCTCAACCAAACATGCCCTACACTCGACACAAGCGTAGCACCGTGGTGTACACGTTGCTCGAATACCTCGCCCCAATTCATGAGACGGCCTGCATGCCTTTGTGATGCTCTATTTGTAATTTGTAGCGTGTTTGTACTTTCTTTTCCTTGAACGAACAACAGTGCTCGGCGGCCGGTGGAAATCGCCCATCGAGCGGGTGGCGCGAGCGCGTGAAGACCCCCCCGGCGGCGCGGTTGATCGCGTTGAGTTAGGTCGTTGACGCGGGCGCGGCTGCGCGGCGTGTGCTCGTGATCTCGACGGCTCCGCGCGCCGCCGGTGGCCGATCGGATCTCGCCGGATCGTGCGAAGTGCACGCCGCCTTTACGACCACCGTCAACGGCTCGGCTTGTATGTCATGATAATGGCCGCCGTACGTCGAGGTGATTACTGGCTTGTATTGTTGGAAAAGGCACTCCCGTGATTGTTAATTAATTGTGCTTCTCATCGGTGTTTTGTCAGCGGCTTTGGCTGCTGTTGCATTGAGTTTTTATATACACAGTGCTTAGCACACTCGGCCTTTGGAGGCCTGGATGGATCGGACCATCTCGGGTATCGTTTTCATCACCTGACTCAAACAATGAAACAAACCATGTCGGGGATCCCACGAGCTCGCCCGGACTCACACGCGTCCTCTCTCAACAAGTTTGGTACGCGGATCCGACGAGCACAATATAGAAGCTTGCTTGATCTAGAGAAAACGGTTATGGTAAGGTGCATCCTCATTTTTGCCATGAAACATCATCCATTTTTTTAGTAAAGGGAAAAGAACTGCCAACTATTCAAAATTTGGAAGAAGAGTTAATTACACGGGTACAAGACCCCAAAGCAAGGGGTCTACATCACAAGCTTAGCACCCGCCGCCATCCAAAGGCGGATGTCATCTATCGCGTTCGAAAAATCCTCGCGTTACGCTCAAGCCAAATATGCCAATGGACGGCCAGAGTGACCGAACTGGTTCCTCTGTGAGATCGAGCGTTGCGGAGAAGGACCACCAAAGCTGCAAATCAACAGTGTTTGACCAGCTTTCTGGGGCAAGAGCTGTGTTGTTGAACTATCATTCCAGAAGAGCTATCATTTCGGAAGAGCAGGAGGCCCCCTCGAGTGCCGGAAGCAGGTAACATACAGAGCTTCAGGTTTGTATGGTAAGTAAAACTTCGTTTTGTTCTCGTGAGACATCTTGTGTACGGAGATAAATTTTTTATGATAACGGTAAGACATAAGGTTTCATAAGATCTTTTAGCTTTTTCATTACGGCCTTTTTTATGCTTCAGTCTCTCCTTTTCCATGTTTCATCGAATACTTTATCCATATTTTAAAATTTTTCTCTTTAGGTTTCATCAGTTTTCACCCATGTTTCATCAGTACAAAATCTACGTTCCAACAATTTTTTTTTGTCATGCTTCATCATGTTATGTCCATGTTTTATGAATTTATTTCCAAGACCCATAAGTGGTTTTTTTAAAATCACGATGATGTCAGCGTGATGTGTCGATCCCGACTTCATCAGAATCCACTCACAATCGATTGCTAGTCTCAGAAATCAATGATAACAACTTGTGAGCGATAATTTGTTTAACATCATCCCACAGTCACAAATAACTAAGAGAAATTACATATTATGCAAAAGTTATTTTTATGCAACTACTTATTACAATAATTTGATTTAAAGATGACATAATATTGTCCATAAGATATCAAAGTGCGGAAATTCAAATATGCGGCGGAAATAATGTATGTTGATGTTCCAATCCGACCCTTGAGCGTAAGCTAATCCTCATCGAAGTCCGGAACAGAATCCTCCTGATCCTGAAGGTAGACCGGACATATGTCTTCTCCTGAATACAAATTTTTCGGTGGTTTTGTATAGTGAGTACACAGCTACCCAGCAAGAGTCCTTATAATGATGCGAGGATATAAACAAGAACATGGTGGCTGTTTTGCATAAACATCTACTCTAGTCAAATTATTATATGTGTGGTAAAACAGATTTGTAAAGCAATTAATAGTGATAGAGATTCCCAACAAACAACTAGAGCTCGGCTTCCAAAACCCCTTCTACAAAGCTTGCCTCGAACAACTCAAACTACACCAACCTATCAGGATAAATTATTAACACGTGAGACTATCATGTACGACCTTCCTCCCCTCCCATGTAGGAACGGCTATCATGATAATTTTAACTCTGCAGAGTGTAGCACACTTTACCTATAAGCCTAGTGGTACTTTTCTGTCTTAGTTCTTCTTTAGGAGCCGATACCAAGTAACAATTCATTAGTTTTTTTCTAATAACACCAAAACCCTCTATAAGGTTTCGACACTACGGGTCCCCCTCTTGAGCCAACAGACCGCAGCCCGATCTTTTCAAATTGCAATGTGTTAGCGGTTTTCCTAACTACTAAGTCAGGACTAGCACATGCTGTGCATCATGCTGACGCTAGCACTTATGATTGCGCTTGTTTGGTTTGGCCGGACAAGCACACGTCAAGAGTCCTTAAACCTAGGTGACTACCTCCACCACATACCTCAATCCACAAAACCACCCGACTTGCCACCTTTAGTCCACACACGTCACATAGGTTTTAGTTGATTAAGTTATTAAAGTAACTCAGCACCTCCAATCATACCAAGTCACAAGAGTAATTAAATGATGGATAACCTAATCAACTACCAACCCACGAGCACTAGCAACTCTGCAAAATAATAGGTTAGGAAAATACTAAGGCAGCAATAAATAGACTAAATTCACAGGGTCAATGACGCAGTGTGAATATATTAGGTTTCTACCCTTTCCCATCATTTTATGCATGAGATAAATAAATAAAAATAATAAACGGGTGAGTTTTACAAACTAAGGAAGCAAGATGCAATCTATCTTACCTTGATAGTAATCCGGGTCTTGGAATCCTCCTTCGAACGGCTCCTGAAAACCTCGCAAGCGGCGCGAACACGGACAATCTACACATATATGCATATGCATCAAAACAGAAAAACAATCTCTGAGTTTAGAAACTCGTTGAAACTAGATACGGACAGGGAAACCTGTGGATCGTGGAGCCAAGAGTTCGCAAGACCAGGCAGCCATCAAGTGTTATCAGAGAGAAAGTAGTCTAAGAAGACGAGTGGTGAGAAGGGCCGCAGGGGGCCGCAAACATTCACCGCTCAATGGAGCGAACTTTACATGGCAGCCCGAGAGACTTGGACGAACTAAGGCACAAAGTTTGACAAAAAGCGCGGAGCTAAGCAAACAAGGGACCTACACAAAGAACTTACGAAGCTGGTCGACGTTCCAAGTGTGGCGTCCCCGAGCACGGAGCTCGTCGCGGGGACCAGACGTGCGCCCCGGGCGAAGAGCTGCCCAGTGCGAAGTGATCCAGTCCCCGAGCACGGAGCTCGTCGCGGGGACCAGACGTGCGCCCCGGACGAAGAGCTGCCCGGCGCGAAACGGAGCTCGTCGCGGGGACCAGACGTGCGCCCCGGGCGAAGAGCTACCCGGCGCGAAGTGATTTAGCCCCCGAGCACGGAGCTCGTCGCGGGAACCAGATCTGGAAGGCGATCGAGATCGAAGGGATCGGTCCGATCTGACAGGGTATATGACATCCTGTCCTTCTGAGTCATCGCCCTCAGGAAGAATTTCCTGGTCGTTGATGGAGTTCGACATGCTCGATCTACTATTTCCCCACGGTCGGTGCCAACTGTCGACGGTTGAGATATCGATCTCAAGTCGATTAAGGTTCTTTGAAGAGGAAGATAGGAGACACGCCGAACAAGACGAACAACAGAGAACAGGGAGACAGGGTTTTTATCCTGGTTCAGGCCTCTAGGGAGAGATAATAGCCCTACATCCAGCCTTTTTATATCAAAGAGTATTACAAGAAGAAGCTCGACGAGATGAACAAGTCCCGGCGGGTATTATGCGACAATGCAATGGTGCTTGGCCGTCAAGTCGTGCTGGCTTGACGTAGATTGGATGCGATGCCCTCTACACGCCGTAGGGGCTTGGTTTATATAGTATTGAGGAACCGACCTACCGGGAGATGATCGGGCCGGGCTAACTACGAATACGTAACGAATTCGTACCATGCCAAATACATCTCACGGTAGATAAGGTAAACTCCAAGTCTTGGAGATCACGACTCCTAATCCAATCCGGGAATCCAACGTCCGGGTCTTTCCGTAGCCGTGCAGAACTCTGTTCGAGACGGACTCAAACACGAGACCTAGGCCGTTACGCACCGTACCAGCCAAGAAGCTATTCGGCAAGACGCATATGGGCCTGATAGAACCTTCCAGGGAGCTGGGCCCTGGTAAGCTGTTCGGTTAGACCGTCAGGGAGTGAGCCATGGCAATGGACCGTAATTTTATCCCCGACAGACCTCATCCATCCGTGACATCACGTTTGCTGGCTTTCCCGTCTTTGCATTGATGAAAAGTTGACTTGTTTGTTCAAGCTATATACTCCCGAAAATTCTAGAAAAATCAGTGTTGTCAAGTTTGTGGTACTTTCAGTATCTTTGTTTTTTCATGGTTAATGTTTGGTATTTAAAATGTCGATTTACCATTTATACATTGTTTAGTAATATATTTATTCGTAAAAAATCCAAAACAATCCAGACCGAAAGTATTACGTTTTTTTGGAACACTACCAGTTTTCTAGATTTTTTTAAAAATGTTTATATAGTTTAAAAATAAATTTTCTATGAATGACAAAGAAGAGAACAATCCCACAAATGACAGGTAGAGATCGTCAATTACGTGACTATAGTAACGTGATTTGGCTCTTTTATAATTTGTTTTCACCTAATTGCCAACTGTTTTTCTAGCTAGATGGCATGTTCGATTTGATGATTTGTCACTCTCAACATTGATGCTTGCTAAAATGTCACTCAGACCCACTGTCATATACACAGTTGGTTCCACGTACGTGTCATACATACAAGTGACATATTTAGCGAACTGCACATGTTGACAGTGGCAAATTGTCAACTTTATCCTCGCCGTGCCCGCTGCCCCCTCCGCCCCAAGCATGACGTGCGCTGCTCCATTTTTACCCCTTTTTCACCTATGGTAACTTGGTAAGTGGTAACTAGTAACTAATGGCCGTCGGTTTCTCCTACTGTCAACTCATGCGTGATGCTCGAGCCCTATCGATTAGCATCCGACTTCTGCCGAAAATTTCCGATAGGGATCATCTGATGATCGCCTTTGTGACGTGTCGCTGCCTCCTGGGTGGGCAAAGCACCCAGTTAATTACCTCTGCCAAATCTCCAATGCAGGTCATTTTTGGAGGCTCTGTTGCTGAGGCGTACGGTGTTCTTCCTATCTAGCCCGGTGCACGGCCCACGTAGCCACTGTACCATGGCTGCGACATGCCACACAAATGCTGGCATATACAGGGGCGGACCTAGCACGGGGTCTGGTGGGGCTCTAGCCCCACCTACGCTGTGTATGACAGGGGAGCCCCACCTTAGACCCACCTATAGATTTTAGTATAAAATAGAAGAGAAGAAGGGGCTAAACTTTAGACTTGACCCTTGAGCTAAACTTTAGCCCCTCCTATTTTCTTTGGCTGCGTCCGCCCCTGGGCATATATGCATGTGTATGTGCATGTGTTTGTGTGCATCTTTAACCAGGAACCAAAGGTGATGGCGACTTTTTTACTCATCTGCTCGATTAGCCAGGTATGGTGAGTTCAGTGCTCATGTATGTATCTAATTGATCCAGACACAACAGTATAACTGCAGGGATATTTTGCTGCATGAATGCATGTCATTGCCAGCTTTAATCGATCGATCGATCGTACGTCTTTGGTGTTGCTTTCCTTGTGATCAGAGAATAATTTGTCATGACCCATAGATATGTGCTGTGTGTGTTTGAGTGTTCTTGCTTTAGTTTGCCCTCCGGTGGGTATTGGGCTCGTGTCCGGTTAGCTGGGGAATATGGGAAAGGAGTGATCAGCGACAGGGAGAGGAGAGTGAGCCGCACCATGCAGGCAGGATTCGATGCAAGATCGAAGGGTGGCCAAACTCCTCGATCGAGAGAGCTTGCTTATAACACAATGCTACACACACCATGCATGAAATTTTCTGTGTGTATACAGTTGCATAAAGATCATTTTAGAGAACTCTTATCGACTACGAGAAATCTATAAGATCGCGCTCATTTAGAACGCAAAATTGATGGCCTAGTTTGGATAAATGGGGATTATGTGCAATCCGTGCGAAAATGGGTGACCAAAATCCATATCAATCCCTTGGAAATGACATGTATCCCGACGGGAAACAGAGTTCCCAAACACCTCGAGAGTTATTTTACGACGTAGCAAGAGGTTATACCAAATAGCTCTGTAAATTTCAATAAGGGGGCGACTAGCGCACGGGATCCCGTCGGAAGCTCACCCCAACAAGATCCCTCCCCTCCACTCGCCTCGCACCCCTCGTCTCTTGCTCTGTACACCCCCGCCGCCGCCTTCCTCCGCCCCGGCCGGTGGCGAGGCGGCGCCCTCGCCGCCGGCCGCTCCGCCCTCCTGCCCCCGCCGCCGCGCCGTCGCCGCCCACCCTAACCCGAGGGGGTGAGGGCGGTCCCCCCTCCACCGCCAGCTGACGGCCTTCACCCCCTCCCCCGGCTCCGGTTGCACCACCGCCGCCCCCGACGAACCCCACCCATCATCGGTCCGCCGTCTCCCCGACCTCCCTCTAAACCCTGAGGAACCCAAACCCCACGAACCCTAACCCGAACGGCGGCGGTAAGCTCGACGGCGGCGACGGCGAGGTCGATGGCGGCGACAGCAAGGTTAGCTCCTCCTTCCTCCTTCTCCTTCCTTCCTCCTCCTCCCTTCTTCCTCCTCTGCTGGGCGCGGGGACGGATCCCGCCCGGACGGGATCCCGCCCCCAGGAATTTCCGTTTCAATAATTGGTAACACGTGCACAGTATAGACCTAGGAGGATTGGCTTAAGCAGTTCCTCAAACGTTTAGTTGAAGTGCATTCATTCATGATGGCGCATTTTGCTGCCCGCAACAAAGTAGTTTGGAACTGCCTGCCATAATTGTACTACTTTAATTGGTTGAACCACAAGAGGTTATGCAATTACTCTAGCGCTTAACTAGAGCTAGCAGTAGCTCGCCTTCCTCCTCATCTCCACTTTCAGAAAGAAAGAGGCGAGATATTGGCCATGGCACTCAAGCTTGATCAAGAGACGAAAGGCGACGAAAGGGTGAAAACGATTGAGCTTTTTTTTCCCCTACGAGCGATGCCCTCCACAAGAACCCATCAGTTCCAGAGTCAAATGAAGATGAGAAATCTTCACAAATGACGCGTGGACATGGCACTCTTCAGGTAATGTCGCCTCTTGTCATGGAAGCTCTCATGGGAGTGAAGAATCTTTTCGGATAGTCGTTTGGAATTTTCGGACGTGGTGATTGGTGATTCCTTGGACAAAGACGAACACTTATCGCTGGAGTGGTGGATGGTGGCCGATTATTTGCTTTCGAGCATCGGCAGGTTGAGCTGGTTTTACCCTTGTTCATTTCAGCCAAAATTAAATTAAAATAAGTTTTTTTTTTACAAACTAAACGATATAGCACTTCATTTTTATGGGATTTTAAATAGTTCTTCTTACAATTACTAAAGTATTTTTTAATATTTTTTTAGATTCTCCAAAACCTATCACAATTTTTTCAGATTAGAACTTTTAACAACTTTAAACTGAAACAAACAAAGCCTTAGTTTTAGGAAACGCTACTGTGCGGGCGTCCGGACACACGCGCGCCGAACGCTGCACAGTATGGGCAACTGCAGCCATGCAAGGTGGGTCCCACAAGCATTTTTTCTTTTGATGGCCATAAATTTTGTTTGGGTACTCTAATCCACAAACCGTTTGCACCAACGTGTTCCTTGTATTTTTACGAACAAAACAAGATGTTGCCATATAAATCTTCAAACCTATCTGATGAAACTTGGATTTCGTCTACTGAAACTTGAATTTCATATTCATTAAACTTGTCGAACTGTCAAGTTTCATCAGGTTTAATCCAAGTTTCATCAAGTTTCAACAGATTTCATCCAAATTTCTTCAAGTTTCATCAGGTCAATCCAAGTTTCAACAGGTTTCATTCAAGTTGCATCCAAGTTTCATCAGGTTTCATCTGGCGCTCGCCTTCATCAATACGTGAGTTAAGGTTTACCAGCACACGGCCAAGTTTCACTAACATACTGTCAAGTTTCATAAGTAAGCTCTGCTAGGTTCACATCTGAAATGATTGGTGATTCCTTGGACAAAGACGAACACTTATCGCTGGAGTGGTGGATGGTGGCCGATTATTTGCTTTCGAGCATCGGCAGGTTGAGCTGGTTTTACCCTTGTTCATTTCAGCCAAAATTAAATTAAAATAAATTTTGTTTTTTTACAAACTAAACGATATAGTGCTTCATTTTTATGGCGTTTTAAATAGTTCTTACAATCACTAAAGTATTTTTTTATAATTTTTTAAAACCTATGCCACAACCTTTTCAGATTATAACTTTTAACAACTTTAAACTGGAACAAACAAGGCCTTAGTTTTAATTATATCTTCATATTAATGATTATAGTAAAGTATAGATGACCACATAAAGATCATATTACTTTGAAAAAAATATGTAAAAAACAAATGGCCCAAAAATCAAGCAGTAATAAACAAGAATAGTATCAATAGCCATTAGTTGCTGGCTGCCACATACCGGTCAAGCTCAGGTGTGTTCCAGTCCTTTTTGGGTCATTTAAGGAGAAGGCAACATAATGCAAATTCAACTTACCAACCTGATATAAGTGACCAGTTGCTTATCTGAGGTAAGCTTACAAATAATGACTTTTACCAACACCAACAATCACTATTAGATTTGAATTCTTGCACGAACTAGCACTGGTCCGGCATTGAAAAAAAGCAAAACTAAATCCAACGATAAATTTCCAACGGAATATACACAGGCAGATTTATGCGCCACAATCATATACTACATTTAACCTTATGTAGTAACATACAATTACAGTGGATGGCTAACGAAAATTTTGATCTCCTAAAAGTATTGTGGCTATCTTAATATGGTATATACTACACATCTCTATAACAATTATTCAAAAGCTCTTCATTACAAACCAACTCTGCCCCCCAACACATTGGTTTCAGCACATCAAAGGTAGGATACAGAATGTTGCCGGGCAAAAGAATTGCCTATGATGCTGCAAAGAAGTCTGTTAGGATTAATACCATCAAGCTAGCACCCGTGTGCAAATTCGGGATTCATTCGAGGGATTTGACAAGAGCAATATGTTGCTCAAACGGCACGAAGAAAACAATCCAGTGCTCCATGATGAAATCGCGGTTGCATTTCTTACCCTCAGAACTCCCCAGAAAAAATAGCTGCAACAATTGAACTGTGCTTCCCCTCATCTCCTCGGTCCCTACTCATGTTCAGTCAGCACTGCAAGCAGAAAAAACAAAAACAAATTCAGGGGAATTCTGAGAACAGCCTCCTTGCTGGAATTAGGAACATACACAGACAAATTATATTGTCCACAAAAGTGGATCACCTTTTTGCAATAAAGAGTAACATATTATAAAATAAAACATCAAAAATCCAATAATAAAGAGAAATAAAGCGAGCAAGTAATGCACATAAGGTACTTGGATTTGCTTTCAAAATTTTGGAGCAGAAGGGTTTAACTGTGGGGGGCAAAGCCAGTGAATCACCATAGACAAAATTTGGGTTTTTAGATTTGCCAAACAACTCTTTTAGGCTGATGAAGTTTTTCCTTCATTGTTCGTACCCCACTGTTCCTCACCCTCATTCCCATTTACAAGAACGGTCTCTTCAGGTTCATCAGCATCAACTTGGACAGCTTCCTCGGTGTTCTCTGTTTTATCCTCTTCCAATACCTATGGGGAATTATATTACATTATTTTCAGTATTTAGCGAAAGTAGCATTACAGCCGCCAATCAATGAAGGAGAAGATATTAATGAAACAACATAATTGTGGTTATGATTGATAATGTTAATGAAAATATCTCAGTAAATAGAGAATGCCTAAGGAAAGATTGCTAATGTTAATGTAAATATTGATCAGTATATATACAATGCCTAACGAAAAATGACTAATATTAATATAAGCATGCATAAGTATACACCACAAGTTTTCTCAAACAGCATAAATATATAATAGTTACTGGATTCGCGGGAACAAGCCTCGAACCCCAATCTGATTCAAGCGAACCAGATTGGGGTTCAAACGCGATCTGATTTGCGGCGGATCGGTTCCCGGTTCAGGGAACGGGGAGAATCGAATAGGGGAGGACGCAAGGAGAGGGAATGGAAAGTGGCAGCTACCTCCGTCACGCTTGTGCTTCCTGTCATCTACTGTTGCCAAGCGACAAAGTTCCAAGCGGCGGTTGGTGGTCACACCGAGGCTGCAGCAGCAGAGGAGGAACACGGGGAAGAGGATAGATCGTGGGAGGAGGAGCGATTCGGAGGAAGGGGAAGCATCTAGTACTCTGGCTGCAACGCTAGAAGGGAGGCGATGCAGTTGGAGCAGAGGAGGAGCAGCAAAGGGGAGGCGGTGCAAGATTGAGCGTGGCTGCATGGGGTGCTGAGTTTGCACATTATCGTATTAAACTACTTTCTGTGTGTGGGACTGGGGCTGAAATTTTCAGAAGGCGATTAACCATGGGCAGGTTTCAGCCTGCTTGGGTTTTCTACGAGGCCCAAGTTCTGCTCTTATTTTCGCTAATAAGGGAGGATATTTTATGGCTGTTGTCTGTATCAATATAAATTCTATATTAGCTGAATGGTTATATATCCAATTCCCGAACCCTATCTCCGATTCTCGAGCTAGAGAGGTAAACCCCATGACGAACCCTGTTTTTAGTTAGTGGCAAATCGCGATCCGCAAACCCAACGAATCGCGAATCAGGTAACTATTGAACATGTAGATGAGGAGGCGCATTGCACATGCATTACCTCTTCATCAGGCTCTCTGTTTTCGTCCGGTGCATCTACTGGTTCCTCATCTTCAATGACCTGCATTCTTTTGAAAGCTTCCACAAGAGTCATGTCTGATCTCTCTGCATGTTTCAAGTACTCGTCAGCAGGAGGATAATAACCCCTGCACATAAAAGCCTTATTATTGCAACAGGTTAATATCATTCAAGAAGTAGTAAGGATTTTTTTTACAAATAAACCATCAAATGGAATAAAACCTAATATATTGATGTAACTACATCGTACATGAAGGAAAGAAAGGAGTAATTTCTGTGGTAGTCTTTACCTCTGAGAAGCAATATTCTTTTCTACAGTAAGTGCAACCTGCCAGTCTTCAAATAAATTTGGATACTCTAAAGGATCTGCCAGAGACTCTGCAGCTTTTGGATTAACCTAAAAGAAAGAAAAATGAACAGAATAAGACAAGAATATAATAGAACTCACTTTTTTCAGTAAGGGCACATTTTCAGCAAGAGGTAACAGTAGAAGATTATGAAATTACTTTGCTGAGGTCATTTCTCCATGTTGCTACTATCTCTGAAACTTTGCTGGGAAGATAAGAACGCGCCATCAATGCAGCTTCAGGTATACGATTGCTGCAGAATACACAACATAAAGTTTAGCTTCAAAAAGGAAGTGCATGACAAGTGGCAAAAAGTTCATCGCAGCAAACAAGATTCACCTGTCTACGAGCAATTGTATGCAATCTTCGAATTTACCAAGCATAAAGAGGCAGAGGAAAGCTACATTATTTTTTCCATGCTCTTTTGCTAGAGAAGCAAGCTTTTGAATTCCTTCAGCATCTCCAAGAGATGAGTATAGTAGCAACAAGCCACTTAAATCCTTTGCTTGATGAAGGCACTCTTCTGCCATTTCAAGCTGCCAGGTAGAAGGTTTGCAATACTTAAAAGATGGAGCAAGCATGCATGCTCAGAGCACTAAGCTAGCATGCTTGAGCTAATACAAATGTAAGTTTACAAAGTGAAATATGTCGATTTACATTGTTTGTCATCGAATGGTTACAGTATGGGCTATTAATCATGCCCCTGTCTCTAAGAAGAGAATTGGCAGTGAAATAGTAGAAGGATAATTTGAAATGCACTCATTTTTAAAAGCATGTTCGGCACGATTTTTCTTCTGAGTTTTGAACAGATAAAAAGATCTAATTCAAAAGAAAAAAGAATTTGATTGCTATAAAGAAAAATATCACAATCTAATAGTGGCACTCTATGTTATTGTCCTTGAGAAATTAAACCCTCGTTACCAATCATTTACATGTTACATAGTGCATACTAACAATCCTTCATAAGATTTTTAAGAACCAACCTTGCCTATGGACATGGCGAGTTCACCCAACTGCTTCCACTTAGATTCACTTTGTGCTTGTACAGCAATAGCCTGCAAGGTAAATGACAAGGAGAGACTTAGCTATAAGCCATTTAGCTAACAATTCTGCAGTATAGAAGACCTAACAGCATGTGCTATCGATAACTTGGTGGCAGACAACATCTAACAATATATTATGTACCTTTGCAACTTCTAATTTCCCAAGCTGCACAGCTAGGTCAAACCTGTAATCAGCATCAGTAGCTATCTCAAGAGCCTCCTCCAACATTCCTCTAGACTCCAAGAAATGAGCAACGCTGTCAAAGAGAAAAAGGGGAACCAGAACTAATGTTAGAATAGAACATACACAAAACGAAGTTGGACAAGATAAACCAAAAGAGGACGGAAACTAATTTGCGTGATTCTTTCCTTTGACGCCTCTATTAATCAGTGAATATATAAAGATAAACACACAAAAAAATGATAGTATGAATGTGATATTGAAATGTACAACATCACAGTTAAAAAATAACATAAACATTGTAAATATTGCAACAATAATTTAGCATATAAATGCACCTACAAGATTTCTTCTCACTTTATTACTATTTCAAACAAAAGCATAACTACTTATACACAAACCAGCGAAACAGAAAATATGAATCATTAAAAGAATTTATCTTTTGTGGATCAAAGACAACCACTAACCTATTATACTGCGCCTTCGGTATGGATGGTAAAATTTCATTTGCACGTTCCAAATCTCCACGCATCACAAGTGTTTTGTATTCAATCAAACTAAGGAGTAATGTGTACCCCATGACGCTGCAGAAATGCAGAAAGTGAATATATTAGTTGAAGAAATCAACAATAGTTGCTACATAGGAAAGGGAGCAATGTATTCAAGCAAACGCACTTAAACTCCTTGTCAATAAGATAAACTCGACTTTGATTCACAAGATATCCCAACAAATACATAGGGCGGTCCAAGTGATACATTGTAGTGACCTGTAAATATAGATCTTGTATAATAACCATGTAAAAAGTATAATTGTATAGCACAAAATAGCCATATAACGAACATTAACAAAAGAAAATACTTCTGTTGAATACACTCGGTCTTTACCTCACCACCAACACAATAATTTAGGCGCCACGATGAGTTGTTATAAATAAAGCAATCTCCAACCCAGATCCCTGTCCGCACTCGCTCATTGACCTCATGAAGCAGCTCAAAAGCATCTTCAACACCTTCCTCATCAGCTGGTTTTCCACCTTCTAGATAAGAAGCAACAACATCTCGCTGCAGAAACACAAATATAAAGAAAATTTTTATGTCATGTTTAAAGAGAGGAAAAGGAAAAGGTTTCATGTGACAACAAATTCAGGGGTGAAGGATAAAAAAAAAATAGCATAAATGAACATGTAGAAAACAAAACAACTTACATTGTACTTTAGGATGTAAAATGATGTATCACTTGCTATTGTAACTAGGTCACCACTATCAGCCCAGTAGAGGTTCTACAAGTACACAACAAAATCAAGTTATTTGAATATGAACTCCATGCATCCATAATTTCCATAAATAATATTGAACTCACCTTGACATTCACATCAATTCGGCGTATTAGTCTACAATCAGCCCAGTCATAAAAGCAAATGAAATCACTTGAACACATTGCCAACAGTACCCCACCAAAAATACGCTCCGCTGAAAATGTAGGACGAATGGTTTTCTTCTCCTAAAAATCACATCATACAAGTTAAGAGAACACTTCTTATGCGGAAAGTGCCATTAGAATATCATACACATTTACGCATAGTTAGAAAAAGGCACCAAGAGTCCAGATCACATAGTAATTCAACACCCATTCAATGATTTTATAAAAGGTGTATTCGTTACTTAGGTAAAAGTAGAGTAAACTGAAGAATATCAGAAGAAAAAGAATATAATGCAAGAATTAGCAGCAATAAAATGCAAACCAACAAAGACCAAAAGTAACAACATAAATCTAAAGTGCATGACATAGAACTTTTAATTAAATTAACAACAGGGTTAACAAGAAAGGCAGAAATTTTCAAAGATTAAAATAACACGTAACGAAATGAAAGAAGACTATAAGATGTGAAATTTACAGGTACAAGGCAACAATTTTTTGAAAAAAAAATAAGGGTCACATGGCAACAAGATAAACAGGAGAAGATATTGTAAAGTCTAAACTAGAGATTGCATCCTCCAAAGTGGCCATGGAAGAAATTAGACACTTGGATTTTACATGGCAAGGTAATTTTTTAAAAAAAAACACAAACCAATGTAGAATGCACACCTGGAATGACTTATTGAAAATCTTTATTCTTGATGTGCTTTCCCTGATTGCATACTCTCCTTCCGATGACCAAACAAACTCTAACGCAGACCCAAATGATCTATTCCTCCAAGCCAGTGCAGTATAAATTATGTACTCACCATCTCCACATACAACAACGAATCGGCCATTGGGGTTATGCTTCAAGCTCTGATCAAACAAAAATATAACTTGTAATCAGATACACTATCTAGAAATAAGGAATATTTATCATTGCCTGATAAAAAAAAAAGACAAAAGTTATATCCATAATTCCATATCAGTCTATGTCTATCATATCAAGGTACAAAAATAGAGGTGAATTTCAGTGAAGAGTAACATTTCTAAATGATCCAATCCAAGAGTAACAATATAACAATTCTAAATGTCAACTGATGTTGAAGCATGAAGAGCATCGTAGAATCCAAAATTACCTGTGGGTAAAGATCACAGCTTCCTAGCTCCTTCACGGCCAGGGGCAATCTTTCCCCGTCTGTAACCTGATGCAGAAAACATGCTAAGCAATAAAACCAGTCTATCAATTTGATTAATTCATTTTGTTTAAGAAACAGGTTAACTGACCTCAAATCCTGCACTCACACTCTTGATATTCACAGTTTGTATCTCATTATGTTTTGCCCAAATGATTTTTCCACTGGTATCCATACTTGCTACTGGTACTTCACGACCCATTTTTATCATAATTGTTCCTTCATCATAACCAATCACCATCCTAAACGAAAAGCAAATAGTATGTTAATTTCAAGTTCAAGATTAGAAACGTGGACTTCCACAAAACAGGGCAAAAAAAGGAAACAACAATAGGAGCTACTTAATTATCCAAATAAGTAAAGGATGTGAACAACTTATGTCTACAAGCATCCACAGATTGCAATAAAGATATAAGTGAACAAAACAGAAGACATGGAACAGAAGTAATAGCCATCCGTTGAGAATGCTAGGTTTTGATTGTGTGAAAAGGACATGGGGGCGAATAAATTTTAAAAGTGAATAAAAGAATAACTTATGAAAAAACTTCACATTGGTTCATGAAGCACAGCAAAAGTACATAATCCACAAATATAGAAGGAACATACTCTGATGTGACACTCTTAGTCAATGGTAAAATGATGTTTAAATAGCCAGGGTGCATTAGATAAGTGATAGCACCAACAAAAAAAAAATAGAATGCAAATAATCTTTCGTTTACCTTCTTGAACCCTTCATGTATCCAACAGCCCAGACTCTCTCAAGGCCATAGTTTAGTGTGTTCTCAAGTCTACAAAATAAATAATATGTAAAAAAATAAGAACACCTCATTTCTGCAAATTTCAAGACTTGACAGTTGACACACATAATGTGCTGCCTAAGAATCTTAACAAATTTTCCAGATTATCAAAGAAGTAAACAAATTAATAATGAAAACAGAACTTATAGGTCAATAAGCAAATTTGATCAGTAGATTTCTTAAGCCAATGGTTATCCTTCCGTTTCAATCCCTACATGAGCTCAGATTTACAAAGCCACTAAGTAATTTTCTAAAGTTCTTCAAATAGTATTATAATTGACAGATAGACTTCTTTTAATCTGAATCTCACAGAAGGCTGATTTACTTTCAGGTTTGAGCACCACATACAGGATAAACCATTACGCCTATGGCTAACCTGCTTGTAGGACACTACACTTGATTGGGTGAAATGCATCTAATCAGAAAACGTTTGAATACAATTTTGAGCTCTAGAGAAACTTGAGCACAAGTCAATCATGGAGACAAAATATTACATAGCATATACGGTGATAAAAGGTCACTGCTCCCCCCCCCCCCTAAAAAAAAAAAACCAAAAACAATAATAAAAAAAAAATTCACACATGTAGGGAAGAAATTTTTTTCCGTGCCTAAGTTTGTTAGATATCATAATAACTGCTATGATGGGTAGCAAAGCAGCATGTTTTCTTTATGGAGAGATGGCAAAACAGTTGTATAGTTAATATAGAACACCATGGAGACAAATAAGGTTCCATGGATTTGAACTTTGATGATAAACAAAAAAAAACACAAATAGGATAACTTTATTATTCCAATTGGTCTACATATTAAAATAATTAGTGTGCCTATTTTAAGAGGGGAACAAAGCCTATTGTTTAGCAATATTCTGGCTTACGGAAAGAAAAAGCAAATCAGCTTTAGGGCTAGCTCGATATTTGTGTGGGTTTGGTGGTGAAATCTTAATGACCAATCATGAAAAATTGGAGTATTCAAATCAACAGGTACAAATATGAAAAGAACCTGTAAGTTGTTGAATGCCATATACAAACTGTCCCATCTTCTGATCCAGTAATTATTATAGGAAGCTCAGGATGGAAACAAACGGCAGAAATGTTGTGGCTATGTCCTTCAAGTGTCTGAACACAGCTCTTGGTTTGGTAGTCCCAGACCTGGTTTACCATAACAGCACCATCTTAGAACTGCATTGAAGTTCAGAATACTACTGCGTGCTACAAAAAACAGACCTTTGCAGTGGAGTCATCTGAACCCGTAATCAAATAGGGCCTGTCACCACCAGTGAAGTAGTCAACACAATTCACACCCTTTTGATGTCCATCAAGCGTAAAATTTGGATCTGGGGAACCCAAACTCCATATCTGGCATTTCAGATTACGTTGCATCAATCAACCAGATCACATCACAAGTCATGGCTCATACTAGCATGTTGCTGCATATGAGAAATTGTGAAACAAACCTTTGTAGTGCGATCGAGAGATGCACTTGCAAAAGTGTTAGTATCCTTTGGATTGAATGTAACCTGCATCACGTAATGTGAATGCCCCTCAAAGATTTGAGTGCACAACCACCCTTTATCCCAGTCCCACAGCTTTATTAACATGTCATCAGAAGACGAAAGCACATATGGAAGAGTTGGATGGACTGCAACACATCTGATGTAATCAGTATGCGCTTCAAAAACTTTAACTTTGTCCATAGTATTGTAGTTGTAGACACGAATGAACATATCGTCTGCACCAGCTACAACCCATTGTTTCCTTGAAACAAATTTTGCTGACCGCACTGAAATTAAGTTCAAATGTACATTAGCCTCAGTTCCAGCCAACAGGGCAAGTTCTCTTTTCATGGGAACCTAAGTGGACTACATACCTGGCAGTTCTGAAACTTCAAATGATTTCACCATCGTCTGAAAAGGTACATAAACCAAACATATCAGTAATCAAATTCTGAGGAGCTAATTTTTTCCAAAGACAATACAGTGTAGATAGAGTCAAATGCACCGGCGGCCCTCAAACTTGGCAGGGGGTGTCATCCCGGTCCCCAAACTCAGAAATCAACTATTCGGGTCCCTGAACTTGGCAAGGGTGGCCTCCACGCGCTCGAAGTCCGCGTCCTAGGACACTGCCGGCCATCGCTCCCTGTCCTCCGAGGAGCAGTTCATGACGATGAGCCGCGACCCGCGAGTTCACTTGTTGTATAGTCAAAAACCAAATTTGTACCAGTAGAACAGACTTATGAAGCATATATATGAAGAGGAGCCAAGGGGAAGTCTTAACATCCTACACTACACATACATAAGTTATCTAGTGAAACACTAAATTATCAGGGAGAGGCATAGGTTGATAAAAGTATTCTTAGAATTTTGACAATCGACTGTTTAATGCATCCTAGGTAAATCACCAAATTTGGATTACAAAAGAATACATGAAGCACAAATGTGACGATTTCATATTCAAATGTAGAAGGTGGAATCCGTAAGAAGTATGACTTGGCAATGCACAATTAAGTTTATGTTGGTCAATTCCATAAGCATGCTGATAACAGAGATGAAACAGCAAGATATCCGGTAGGAAGATGTAAAAGGCATGTTTATCACAGTGCAGCAAGGCTCAATGAATCCTAGAGCAGAATTCCAGGATCAAAACCTTTCAGTGTTACACCGTGAACAGAAGTCCAGGATCAAGTCCTTTCAGTGTGAGAACGCAACCACTGAGTCAGTTTGGAGCTGGGATCAGTAAATTGTTGTTTGTGGAAGTATAGATAACTTCAAAGAACAATATGCAACAAGAACAATACTTAGGTGATTGAGTTCTTAGAGCACGTAATTGAAAACTTACAACAATAAGCAATATAAAAGATCAGAGATCAGGCTCCAGCCTCAAAGGCCAAGACAATTCAGAACAAGTTTTATGCATTGTCCATCTGTAATACTTAGCGTTTTCTTTTCTTCTCATTTCTGGCAAGGAGTGTTAGTACTTAAGTTAACAAGCAGTACAGATTCCAGTACAAAAAAGCTAATCGGTTGCTTGAAGTGAATTCACAGCACACAACATGAAAGAAAATCATAAAACTATAAAAGACAGGTCGAGCACTTGCCTGCGACTGATAATCCCAGATGCACACACTCCCAGAGTAAAGGCTGGAAAGGATCCTACAACAAAGCAAAACCAGAGTCAATTATTAATCAAGCAAAAACGAACCGTCAAAATGGTAAATACGAACAGCACAAACGGGACCGAAATGTAATAAACGCCCCGGGAATGCAATCACTTGCCATGGCTCCGTAGGGTGGAGATCCACCGACTTGACCCTCTCCGACCGCTGCGCGAACTTCCTCTGATCACCCAAAAAAACGCACACAGAATTAGCCCAAACCAAACGCGCAGCACACACCACCACGGCAGCAACAACCGAGACCGGGATCCACTGATCCAGCGGGGGAGTCGAGCTTCGCTCGCGCACGCACCTTGATCTCCAACCTGAGCGGCTGCGAGGAACACAAGCAGAACACGACATTGATCAGATCCCCGCGCAAGCATCATAAATTGCTCTCGGAAAACACAATTCGGGGTGGAGCCGCTGGCGAGCGCGCGAGCTCAGATCCACGTACCATGGCGGCGGCAAGGCCGGCGGGGGGCCGACCGGGGCGACGGAGCTAAACCCTAGAGATCTGCCGCGATGGGGTTGGGGCGGCGCGTGGCGGCGGGGCGGGGCGCGGCGAGGAGCCGGATCGCGAGCTCGGTGGAGCGCGGGGGGAGGAGGGGGCTCACCGAGAAGGACGAAGAGGAGGGGGTTTTGTGCGTAATTTATTTACTCGTATTTCAAATTAGTGCCTCGAAATTAATCTTTTCGCAAAACACACCGTACGATGGCAGAAAAAAAAGATTGATAATTAGAATCTTTTAGGCCCAGAAGTCTTTTGGGCCCCCACGTAAAAATAAAGACCGGCCCGTAACTCTATTTTTTCTTTTCTTTTTTTCTTTTCTTTAACCCTTCGTCGGTTCGTCTTGGCCAGTCGCCGGCACAATCTTGGGTTTTGGAGTGGACAGGCGAAATCCCCGGTATGCACCCTCTCTATCTCTTGAAATCTTGGTAAAATACTCTTCTTTGATTCTTTTGAACTGTGAGATATCTCAAGTTTTCTGTGTGGAATTTGGGTTTCTTGTCGTTGAATCGTTCTGAACATTTGCTGCGAAGGTCGTAGCCAGCATGCCGGGATCGAGCACAGATCCTAACAATGGCAAGGGCAAGTCTTCAAAAAGGAATCTCCCTTCTTGGATGGGGTCTAAAGATGGCGATGAAGATTCAGGCGAGAAGAAACACGCAGAGACCCACGAGAAGAAGACCCAAAAGGGGCCTGATTTCTCCAAGCTTTTGGTACTTTTCTTGGTCCCTGTGCATGGAATCGGATGCATATTGTCAGTGTGCATATATGTGTTGCTGAGTTGATTCCATATGTTTGTTTGGGCAGGACGGGGTCGTCTTTGCGCTTTCAGGGTTCGTGAACCCTGAGAGGGGCACATTGCGCTCCCAAGCGTTAGATATGGGAGCAGTGTACCGGCCCGATTGGACGTCGGATTGCACCCTTCTTGTTTGTGCATTTGCCAACACCCCTAAGTTTCGACATGTTGAGTCGGACAATGGAACTATTGTCTCAAAGGTGTTTTTTATAATCCAAAAGATAGTTGTGATCTTTATAGTATCTTATTCCAGACATTCTTTTGGCCCTTAATTCTTGTAAAGTATGATGGGTTTGCCAAATTGGTGCGGTAGCCCACTGTATTTATTCTGTGCTCCTCCATCTGAATCTCTACCTCATTGCATGTGCTTTGGTTGACGTTATCCTGAAACAATGAATTCATAGAGAGATCCATTGATCTGCATATTGTCTGCTTGACCAAAATGTCGTGAGAATGCCTAGAATGAACAAAATCACATACAATAGGATGTACTCTTTCATCTGCATCTTCTCATCCATAACAAAACAGCTCTGTTGTCAGCTGCCAACCCCATTTAGTTATGCACTTATGTTTTCAACAGAAAAGGATTGCATATGTCTACTCTCAGCAATTTCCATTTTCCATACACTATCGTAGCATGCAGTATAGGATACCATCTGTTTTTATGTTGTTCATATTCAACTCAAGAGCAAAAAAGTTTCAGGAAAGTACTAGTGGCCTCTATAATACGATGGAGGCATAGATAGCAATAGGAATACATTGCCTCTTGGCTCTTGTTTCTTGGCATTTTGGCAAATCATATTGTTATGGTCTTGGATGAGGGGAGGAAGACGGCGGCAGCAGGGGTGCTGCCGGCGTCCAGTAATAGATGGAAATTGGGAAAATAGAGAGGAGCAATAGATAAATTATCTTATTGCTTACTTTATTAATCTGGCCGACTTGCC
Source organism: Raddia distichophylla (assembly GCA_005191435.1). Lineage (NCBI taxonomy): Eukaryota > Viridiplantae > Streptophyta > Magnoliopsida > Poales > Poaceae > Raddia > Raddia distichophylla. The sequence continues at coordinate 404,833 of SPJY01025686.1, read as the reverse complement.
TTTTATACTCAAGGCTGCGGCAAAACAGGATTACAATCCATCTAACAAACTTTAGCTAAGAGATAAGGATCTAATAACTAACTAACTACTTAAGAGATAGGCGCAGGCGCTGGACCTGGGTTGGCCGCTGCAGAGGAGGAGGACGAACCAGGTCCAGGAACCGTTGCTGTCCTCTTCCTCCTAGCATATACTTGGCCGAACCCAAACCTGACACATATACACAGTCTTATCCATGTTGTAGTTAAGCAACTAAATTTATGCTAACATTAACTGTGCATTGGACAAGCATAGTACTTTGTTCATACGTACACCTTAAAGATTAGGTTCATACAGACAGATGGTAATCTTAATTGATCTTATGGCATTATACATTGACATCAGATAAGTTGGATTGATGTTCCTGGCAACAACATGACTAACTGTTTCGCATCCTCTTTCCTTGTTTCAGGGATGGATCTCAGAATCTCATAGACAAAGAAAACTCATTGACATTGAGCCTTACCTTATGCATATTGGAAAACCATGGCGAAAGTGTAAAGATCTAGTTGAATCCGATCAAGGTGATAAATCCTTTATCTGAAATAAGGTTTTATCAACACTGTACACCTTTTTTTAAATCAGTTATTTCATTTAGGGGAGCTTCTTCTGCCATGTGATCCTCACATCTATATGTCATCTTTGAGTGCTGCTCTATGACTTTCTAATTGAGTATCCACTTTAACTTGAAAATCTTTGACCTTTGTATCTTTACTCTTGTGTATGGAGTTCATGACAATGTCAACATTTTGCCAATATATCAGTTATCAAGTGGCCCAAAAGGTGAATTAACTAGCCAGGCAAGGAAATTACACCATTAACTAGTCATGCAAACTTTCTTTTCTTTCTTTTCATTTTTTTCTGCGTATAAGCTATAAGGATGATACTTTTCTAGTTTCCTCAGAAGAACAGTGTGTATAGCTGCAGCTACACATTTTCTCTACCATGGGAATAATTCAGGGATGCTCTTTTAGGAACCTTGGCACATGCGCCTACCATAGTTTTGCACCTGGTAAATGGACCAACTGATTGATTGGGCTTCCTCATTTTCAAAATTTCACTAAAACTTTTAACTGTGTAAAAACATTGAATTTTCTCAACCTCAGTGAATTATCTAATTTGTGAAAGCTGAATAATTCTTGTCGCTATGGAAGTTTGGAGTACTTTACTTTTCACCCCTTCTGTACCTTTGAATTTAAAGTAATCAGTTAAAAGCTACAGGTCTTTTGTGTCCTCTTGTTGTAGATCAGAAGAGGCCAGGTAAAGATCATCAAAAGCAAGTTGAACGACCTCATATTAAGTCATCACTCTCTTCTGCCATAAAGGTATGTTCTGGTTCAATAAGTTAAATAGTCCAGAAGCTTTCCCACTTCATTCATAAGTAACAAGATTGGCGTGAGCCCATTTGATGTAAGATATTTATATTTCTGAATTTCTATTCAGAAATAAGTAATAATAGCTAACCACATTAGTTTATGTTCTCTTCTTTTGGGTGTTTTCACAAGGAAACAATAAACAAAAACAGAAGTAGTGTGGCTCTTTAAGAGAGAAGAGTGTGTAAGCGTCTGATCGTAGATTCCCATCTAAATAAATAGTCAGCTACTGATTGGTTAGCAAAAGGTGTGCTTTTCAGCAACCCCCTTTGTTTCCTAAATCTGGTGAGGACGCTTAATGAACACGTAAATATGCAAGGAAAGGATGGTAGGTTGTATGTGCTCCAGATACCAGATTGGCCATAAAAAAAAGTGATGATTATGATTGTAAGTTCAACCGGCATGTGTGGATTATGGTCAGTATCCCTTACAAAACAAAATTAAATATATAAACGATGCATATTTATTTTTATTAAAAGTAAATGAATTCGCAGAGACATTAGAAAGACAGTGGCATAACATAATTATTGTATTTATTTTTCCAGGGCGTATGTTGATTCAATATAGAGCTAAATAAAACAAGATCCCTGAAAATATCTCAACATGTTTTTCTCTTGCAATAAATAACTTCAGAGGTTCTTTTGCATGCATTCTTTCTCCAGGATCTCATAATGGTTTCTTTTCCTTTACAGGCAGGAGATTCAGATGCTGCAAACAAACATTTTTCACCCTCAAAAATAAAAAAATGGGCAATGGATGATTTTGCAAAGACAGTATCATGGTTGGAGAGCCAAGAAGAGAAGGTGAGAAATTGGGGGGGTCAAAGCTACTGATGACTGCTGATTGCTGAAATTGCATTTCAAGCATTTTGGTAACTTTCTGACTTTCCAAAATTATTTCTGATAGCCAGAGCCAAATGAATTGAAGGCAATAGCTGCTGAAGGGGTTATCACTTGTCTGCAAGATGCCATTGAATCTCTCAAGAAAGGCAATGTAAGAAATGCAATATAACTTCAATTTTTAAATAAAAATATTTTTCTTTACGTGTTTATTATTGTGAACTGTCAGCGGATACTGTGTAATATCTTAGTTGTTTAGACTGGAACACATGTGGACCATTGCACTGACATTGAGTAATCCAAAGATGTTGCTTGCCTCATAGCCAAATATCGATATTCATTGTTATGTTTCTGTCAAACGCTGATGGACCAAGCGTGTTCTCTTTGTTCTTTTGTTGTTGTACTTACAGCAAATGCGGTATACTCTCAGCTGACCATGATCTACCTTTTTTTAGGATGTCAGGGAAGTAGTGGAGCAATGGAGCTTTGTCCCTCATGTTGTCAATGAACTAGTGGAACTGGATGGAAGAAGGAAAGAGGGATCAATACCTAAAGAACAGCTCTCCCAATTAGCAAACAAATGCAAGAAGATTTATGAGGCTCAGTTTGCCCACATGAACGGTGATGACAAGAAGGGTAAGAAGCGTACAAGTGACTCTCCTGACTGTGAGCATCGCAGCAAGACTAGATCAGATGATGCTCAGTATGACAGTGATGATACGATTGAAATGACAGAAGAAGAGATAAATCTTGCCTGCAAACAGCTCCCTGGGATTTGCAGTTGAGTAGCTCGGTCAGGATAGGTGTTTGAGTGTTTCAAGAGAGAAGAATAGTTGTAACTTGTAAGTTTTGTTGATGTGCTTAGCTTGCCAACAAAAGCTACATTTTATCGTCTTAAGTTTTTTTAATAAAAAGTTGCAAAGTTGGGAAAATATGGCAATGGCAAAGTTGTCTTTGAACCAGACAGGTCATAAATGTTCATCTCAAATTGTTTGTCTGGGTAGCTATCAGATGTAAAGGTGCACTTATTATGGTTTGAACTTTTTGCCTAGGTAGCATACTAGGTTTGTTCATTGCAGACAAATGCTTTGGATGCAAGTGTCCCTAGAACTAAATATCGAAGGGGAAAAATCCCCAAAACTATCGGTTATCACTACCTGTGTCTAATGAATAATCTCACATGCATTCGCAATAACATATACGAAAAAATACAACATAATGCAGCATTCTATCCCATGGATGCAAAACTTCAGTCTGACAATTAAAATTAGATTATACAACAGGCTGTTTTGGCGAGTAACCATAAGCTAAAAACTTCCACTAATTCAGGGGAAAACAAAATCATCTTATACAGCAACAGGCCGTTTTGTTGAGTGTCTGTAAGTTGCGAGCTTTGATGTTGTCTTTCTCTTGAATAGCAGATAAAGGACCAGTATAACAAACAAAATCAGAATGTACAGCTCGAGGTGAGCTACTTGAATGTGGAATGGCTTGTCATCCTCGCAGCGGCAGCCACAATCGTTGCGAAGCAGCTTCGTCACCTCATTAGTTGTGTCTGGATCCAAGATGAAATCCAGATTCACGGCTTCCTCCAGCACAATTCTTGTAGCTTTTGGCCTGAAGCCTTCCATGGATGCCACGACTGAAAGGAGCGTAGAGAAAAATGCCATGTTATATTTGAATAAATGGATTACTTACGAGAAAAACGCCATGTTATATTTGAATAAATGGATTACTTACTATCCAAGATTCAAAGAGAAGTGCCAAATTGGTCTTACTAGCTAACAATGTCAATCATTACTGAGTAAATTGCTTACGTTGATAACAAAAAAAGACTGCTAGGTTAATGCCCATCAGGACTTCTATTTGAAATCTTTTGCCAAATATTAAGTATGTGAATTGAAGAATGAAAAATTGAAAAGAAACACATGTCAAGTGAGGAGACATGCTGGTCTAAGAATTTTACACCCATGTTTTATATATGCAGGCATTCTAACTATATCAGTTAATGTTGATGGAAGATTAAGGAATCCTACCCTCATAAGTCCCACCAGGAGCAAGAATTCGATGGTAATCACCATAAGTCCTGCTAGCACTCACCTAAGAGAAAGAAAGAGCTAAGTATTGGGATATCTCAAGAGGTAAGCATATATTATTCGTACACAAGCAGTATATTACCAGTTCACCCATAACAGAATCAGTTTGCAGCTAATATCACAAGTACCTCACTGGTTATTAGTTAACAGCCTAACACTTGCAACATAACTAACCTTGGAATCAATTCCCTTTATCGTCAGTGTGGCAGGTATAGGACGGCCAGTATCTGCTGCAAATATCCTTCCATGAACTCCTGTCTGGCATAAGAATAAATATGACGGACAAACTCAATAAACTCTGTTATGCCAATGGATAGAACACAAAAAAAATGTATCTCCTAACAGAGGAAAAACACTTGGTATCCCCAGTAATTAAGTAACTTAGTATGACCACTTCCACCACAAGAACATTATCGATCCAAATAATTAATAAGGCAATGTTAGCAGGGCCACAAATCCTGACCGACTAAGAATTCCTCCCAACTCGAGCTCCCTTTTATTTCTAAAAGGTAATAGATAAGGATATTCTCATATTGTAATACAAGAACACAATGGGAATTTCAGAAAATACAATTCTACTTGATTATCTCCATGTTTCTTAAATGCTAGGAGGAAGCTAATCACAATGAATCCCATCTGAATAGACATGATGGATGAAAATCCTTTGAATCGAGAAACTTAGAGAAGTATACTGATTTGGAACTAAAGATGGTATTATTAATATCACTCGTGCTCCAAGTAAAAACAACAAGGGATTATCAACAGCAAAGGATTTGGTAGACAAAAATGGCCAACTAGCCTATTCATGTCATGGTGAGGAGGTCACCTCAGCGGCTCAGCGTGCAAAAAATATGAAACGCTCACAAATTGATTGAACTTGTTCATACTTTAGAGTAGCCAAAAAAGCACTACCATGAAGGCCTGAACCAGCTTGCTTTTCGAAAATCTGGCCTGGACAGGATTTTCAGTTACAGGCAATAACTGGGTCGTACCAATATTACAATGTATCCATTACCCACTAATCCACCATTAGGATCCATACAGTGGTAGAAACATGAAGATTGAAGGACCCTGTTGCTATACCAACAGACCAACTGACACCATTTCATCCAAAGTAGTACAGAATACTTCAACCGTTTTAGTGCAGAAACATATAAAATTGAATGCTGTGGAAACATTTTACCTTTACAAGGCTTGCGATAAGATTCAGCATACTCATCCTATTATGTTCCCATATGACAGGAAGCTGTAACGAAAGATTGGACGAGACAACAAAATAAAACAAAAAATGTATCAAGTTGTCTGCAATAGCAGGAGCAGGAGCGTGAATAATAAGATGGAATACCTCAACTGCTTTTGGCCATTTCATGTCACTAATTTCAAGGGTTAACTCAAAGCAACCTCCATGTATATAGTTCCAGTCTTGCATGCCACCATAGATTGGATACCTGTATCAACAAACCATAAATTTGCTATGTTGGGTCTAGAAAAGTAGCAGCATGCCAGCAGGTATCAGAAATTCAGAATGTTCAATATACATATAATATTTGATATGGAGAGACAACGAATGATGTGTTTTTTCTTTACCAGAATGCTCCATTTGTAATCCCTCCTTCAAATTCTTTGCTCAAAGACATGTTGTAGTGTGACTGACTATACACTGACGCCATGTACCGGAATGTCTTATCATCAGGACATCCATAATACTGTTTGCTGCAAGAAGGACAATCTTTGTTGAGAATGCTCAAATCTGAAACCAAGAAGGTCCTGGAGGCTAGAGGTGAAAGGAAAAAACAGCAAAACAAATATAGCAAATAAAAGATACAATGTACATCTTTTTGAATCATATCACACATGAATGGAGCAATGCTTAGTTAAAAGCTTGTTGCTGGATCTTTGTAAGATATGATGTAGAGAAGTAGCATCCATAAAAATATTAGCAGGGATCTTAATACAAATCGTACAAACTAGGAAGCACCTTTTATCTCTAGACCCATCCCATGGATAATTTGCAACAAGTGCGCCCTGCAAAATTCAAAATTCAAATCAGTTGGTGATGGATGAGAGCCAAGAGCTAGTTTGTAAAGATTAAAGAACTATCATGAGAATAATGTCCACGCAATCAAGAAGGATCATTCGAAAATGTGAACAGATTAGTGATTTCTTGTATTGAACAATTAACACAATAATTCTGAAAATAGACAGATGGTGATGAGTGGTCCTTGTCTTCTATGTACAACCTAATCCTTGCATGCTGTGCATGAAATATTCCTATGCAAAGAGGATTTTTTCTATATTTGTTTTTAAAAAATTTCTCCCTCACGTCTGTTATTGCTTTTGCCTTGCTGCCTCAAAACTAATTATGTTCACACTACAAGGTCAGACTCAATCCAAACCATCCACTTTTTAGAAATTAATAGTATATATCTAAGAAAGTAAGAATATACTTCAATGTATATTTGGCATTATCAATTCCCAAGGACTAATAATAACAACATCTAACCCATAACAGAGCAAATATAATTAGCCTCATTTTCTGTCAGAAAGCTGATAAACTTAGCAACTAGTAATTAACAGCAAAGTTGACAACAACTACACATGGCAGCTAGAAAAAAAGAATTATGAGTTTGTGACCGTTTAGTTTCCTTGCTAATGACCAATAAAAAGGAGACAGGTAATTTAAGACCTTCCTGTGAACAAAAAAGGACAATAAACCAGGAAACTGCAATCTGATTCACCACTTGTGAACCTTAATGGAAGAAAAAGATAATGAAATGACTAATTTTAGTAATTTCACATAATTTTGGTAGGGAAAGAATAATTACCCCATGCAAACTAGCAGAGGCTGTGAAGTGTTCTTCCTTTATCCAGCTCATGATAGCTCTAGTTTCAGGTTGTCTGTAGTTAATATCATCGTTGATGGGGAAAAACTGCCAATGTTGACAATGTTAATTGAATGGCTCCAGGAAAAAGGTAAATTACAAAATGAGCTGTAAAAAGTTCTCGTATCAACGCTCAAAAAGGAGTACTCACTTGGTCAGGAAAATCTCTGTTCAGATCAATATTGTTTGCATTACCACGCCTTCTGAGAGCAAATCCATCTGGGTTCATCGTCGGAAGTATATGAAGGTGTGTGTTCTCCACAATAAGTGTTGCCTACAGAAATTAGTTTGACTGCTAAGTTTGATCTTCTCGTTAGGCATATATTAGTATCGATTTTCATAAAATTAATGGAAATATAGCGGCATGAGTTTTCACAACTGCTATGTTAAGAAGTGAACAGAGTATCCAAATGTTTGAACAACATGTTTGACATCACATGATTCATAGCTGGCTTTCAAATTTAGATTTCATTCCATACATTAATTGGCTTCTACTGTGTTAAGTTAATAGGTTTTCGTCATGTAAGCAATGATTCAAAATACTAAAGGTTGTACGGTGCCACAATGGCAAGCTCCACCACTGAGCAAAGAGCACATAACAACAACAAGGGAGCCTTGCATACCAAGGGATCCTTCAGGTAGTTATCACACAGCCAATTCACAAGATGAATGAGGACCTCTCTTCCAACAGGCTCATCACCATGGACATTTCCAATGAACTGCAAATTTGTACAATTAACTCTGAGACATGAATTTGAAATTTATTTAGTTATTATTTAGTGCGATAAGAACAGAAGTGTCACGAATTGGAATTTAAAACTGAGGGCCGGTAATCGCACTCCAGGAGCAGGGAGATAGATAGTCTATAGACTAACCTAATAATATATTTCTTGCTTGATCGATAATGATTTTTTTGCGATCCTTACATAGACCCATAATACTGAACCATAATCTTATCCTAACCAATCTGTCATATACAAAGTATATAACTATATCTCTAACTATAATTCCCAATTCTCTTAGCAGCCTAGCCCATGGGCTATCAGTGCCATGGGCACTGTTCTGATGATACAGTACCCTGCAGGTAATGTTTACATGGGCCATAGGTGCTCCATGACTTGACACCCATGACAAAAATCAAGATGTAAATGAGTCCAAGCAACTCAGTTGAATAATTGCTGATATGGTATTATACACCTTCCAGGTAGCCACGATATAAAATGTGCGTGGATTTTGGATATAATTCTATTGTAGCGTATCTTTCACTCCTCAAGATTGAGGAGAAAAGAGGTCATCCCATGTAAATTCATAAAAAAGCAAGAAAGAAAGGATTGTGCCAATGTGCCACAAGGAAATCATATTTTTAGCAAAATCCAGGGAATCATTTTAAGAATTGAAGAAAAGACATCACATTGTCATTAAATAAATTCGGCAGGTGAATACTGTTCTATTCACAAGTAAAAAAAAAAAATTAAACGAGATGGTTGGCTCAAAATATAGAACATTTCCTCCTTAATGTTTATCAGATTCCCAAAATTTTGAAGCCGCCCTGCTTACAGGTCCTAAGGATAAAAAGACCACCAACCTTGAATGATGGTTCAGCTTCTTGCTGCCCAGGCTTGTCTGATATTTCAATGACCCACTAAATTAACAATCACAAAGTCATCCAGTATACAAATCTATAACTAAGCAAAGCATTAAAAAAATAACAATCAAGTTACATACCAGTGGAAAACCATTAACACTCTTTCCAATGCTGATAACAGGTTTGTGTAACCCCTCAAAGAGAGAAGAAAGAATAGGTAAGTGAAGCTTAAATAATAGAGCATACTGGCAAAATTTCAGACTGACAGATGACAAATTCAATTTGAAAAAACAAAAAATGACAGAGGCACTAAAAAGCATGAGATTCCAACCAATAACCAATAGGATATTCCAACCAGAAGATTTAGTTATCCAGGCATAGTACTTTTGAAGCATGATGCTCAAAATAGAGGGTAATTATGAAGCATTTAGAAATCTGGAATCTCACAAAGTGCGTACGTACTTTTTAAGAATGGACTTTAGTTTTAGAAGGCAACGAAATAAACTCTTAAAAAACTACTTTTTCAATTTATCCCATCCAAAGTTTTGATAATCGGCAATAATCAGACTAACTGACTACCTCCGTTAAATCAACAAAAAAACTGATTTTGGATGAAATTAATCATATAGATAAAAGGATATTCTTATCCATCCTAAGCAACTCTCTCACGATATCCTGGTGGTTACGCCCTGGTAAAATTAATTTCTGTTATCAAATCCCAGATCCCATCCCATGTACTCATACCTATCGACTTGACTATATGGGACATTGAATCCAATCATGATCAGCAAAGATCTTTTGTTCTTAAACTCTAAGCATACTCATCATAGAGGAGCACAGTATTATACATCATGTACCTGTACACCCTGGAGACATTAGGACAGCGAGTTCCAAAGGCATGTACAGCAATCTCAAGTTCAGAATTGCTCATATAACCATAAGCCATCTCTTCCCTAAAGTTATAGCAGAAACAATATGCTCATGTATATCTGCTCAGCCAATATTGTCACGAAATGAAGATATGAATAAAAGGTAAAAAGTTTAATTAAGAACATACAAGAGCCAGGGCTTATCCTCGAGCAGGTTACGTGAAAATGAAACATGCTTTTCATCATCAAAACCTGGTTAACAATATAGAGAATTGCATAGGTAAAAAGAGCTATCTCACAATGCTCAAAATTGCATCAAGTTTATGAAGAAGCATATAGACAAACAAAAAGATGTTAAATTAATCCATTTCCTCTATGCACAAAGTGACATATGGGCATGCAATACTGAGTGGTGTAGCAAACTTGGAGACAGAGGAGATCTCCCCAGATAAAATTAAAGGCAACTAAAACCACAATTTGGTTATAGAGAAGGTTATATATCTACCGACTACCAGGCACATTTTGAATAGCATGTGAACAAACAAGCCCTGGACACAGTTCGCTTCTCTACTGAGCAAACGATCAATGCAGGCTTCTCTCGTCACTACACGCACCCAAAATTCCAAAGAGTCGATCTTTTTCATCGCTGTCCACGCACTACCACCATTCCCAATCGCCGCCAGAACGAATTGAATCCTGGGCAATTGGCGCCTCAGTGATAGAGATCGATCCTACCGGTTCCACCGAAACGAAACAAACAACCGGATCAGCAATTCAGCATCCTTCGAAGTCAACCAGCACACCGCATCGTTGATACATCCAACAGGTTCCACGCGCACAGGGAGGGAGGGGAGAGGAACCTGACAGGTCTGAGCCGCCTCTCGCGGCGGCCTGCGCGGGAAGAGAGGCGAAGGCGCGGAGGAGGACGAGGAGGAGGAGGAGGGGACGGAGGCTCGAGATCGGCATGGGCGTGAGAGTAACCGCGTGAGCGACCAACCTACAGGCTATGGGAGGCTTTCTCGGTTCAACTCGCTCCACTGCACTGGATGGTCCTGGGCACCGAATTGTTTTTGTTTTGTTTTTCAACGCCTTTGTTTTTTTATTTGACGCCTTTGAGTTTTGAATGCGCATCAGATCATTGGTCTTATTTAAAAATTTAGTACAGACATGTAAAAATATAGGTCATGTTTAAAGTACCTTTAGCGATAAAACAATCACAATAGATTATATTTACATAGTTTTTTTAATAAGACCAATAGTTAAAGGCGTGTTCAAAAGTCAAAAGCGTCAAATAAAAAAGAGCAGTGTTCGATCCGTAGCGAAAAATCGGACCATTTTTTTATATGAGTTTTTTGAAAACAAATATGACACTGATGTGGATTGTGTTGAAATAAAAATAATTTGTTCGGTGAAACATGTCAAACATAAACAAACATACCGAAACATGGCCAAAAAGAAAACAAAACATTGGAAGAAAACAAATGAAACATGGCATGTTTTTGCGTGTTTTTGCATGTTTGTAAGTGTTTTTTGAAAAACAAATGTGTCTAGATCCAGATTTATAGAGGGATAGAGGGGGGGAGTGGAAGGAGAGAGAGGGGAACACACCTCGGTTCTCCCCCCGGCGGCTCCCCATGTGCGACTCCTTCTCCCCTGGTGGCTTCCCGGCAACTCCTCGGTGACGGCGACTCGCGGCAACAACGGTGATGGCGGAAACAGCCTCGGCGGCGCGGCCTAAGCCTGCCGCAACACGGGATGTGCGGGGCGCTTTGGGGAGAGAGCGAGAGCTCGCGTGGGATGGATAAGCCTGAGCGTCCGCCTCGCTCACGTAGAATGGAAAGGCCGGGCCGTCAGATCCAATCGGACGCCCGGACCGAAGCAATTCGGGTAGTGCTACGGATCGGGCGTCTGATCCGTAGCAAAAAATCGGACCATTTTTTATGTGAGATTTTTAAAAAACAAATATGACACGGATGTGAGTTGTGTTGAAACAAAAATAATTTGTTCGGTGAAACATGTGGAAACATGAACGAACATACCGAAACATGGCCAAAAAGAAAAAAAAACATTGGAAGAAAACAAACGAAACTTGGCATGTTTTTGCATGTTTGTAAGTGTTTTTTGAAAAACAAATGTGTCCATATCTATAGAGGGAGAGAGAGGAGAGAGAGGGCAACACACCTCGGTTCTCCCCCGGCGGCTCCCCATGTGCGACTCCTTCTCCCCCGGCGGCTTCCCGGCGACTCCCCGGGACAACGACTCATGGTGACAATGGCGATGGCGGCAATAGCCGCAGCAGCACGGCCCAAAGCCCGCGGCGGCAGACGCCGTGAGCTCAAGGCGGTAGCATCCGCGGCGGCGCGGCCCGAGCCCGCATCAGCACGTGCGTTGGCGAGGGCACGACGGCAGCACGGGGATGTGCGGGGCGTTTTGGGGAGAGAGCTCGAGCTCACGTGGGATGGATAAGTCTGAGCGTCCGCCTCACTCACGAATCCCAGATGCGGCTCTCTTTCTCCGGGTTTTTCCCTTTCCTCCCCCGCTTACTACTTTCTGAGTTATCTCTCCAGTCAATACAGCATTGACCTCCACGCTGCTGCTTTTTCTTGCCCGCTGCACGCTGCTGTTTTTTTTGCCTTATACCCGTTGCCTTTGTAATTAAATCTTGCTAATTGTGGCCATGAACATAAGTTGTACGGTTTGTCAAAAAAAAAAGAGTGAACAGTCATCAACAAAAAAATATGAGTTGTACGGTTTGTCAAAATAATATAAGTTGTACAGTTTGTCAAAATGAACAGTCATCAACAAAAAAAATGCGTTATGTTTAAACTTTGATGATTGATACAAAAGAAGAGAGCACCCGACGAAGTTGACGAACAAACTTCATTTTTATTCTGGTATATTGTATCGAAAGAGCACTTCAAGAAAATATGAATATTTGTTTCCATTTTTTTTAGTGACCAAAATACACGGAAAGATGTACCTCCGAAAAGTAGGCTATTTTTTTTTTGTAGCATTTCAATTGTATTCAAACTGCGCATGATACTATTACAATACAAAAAACATAGAACAAACACAAAAATACTATTCCATTTTTAGTTCATTCTTGAAGTAACCATTATACTAAAAACCAATAAAAAAACATTTGTTTTCTTCCCTTTTCAGAATTTTTAGGATATCTCTTTTTGAGAGCTTCTACCTTGTCAGCTCAATCTAAAGATAGTACTGGATCCATCACTCACTCCTTGTCTTTTTTTTTTGCAGCATTAACCATGGCGCGCCGGGGCGCGCTTGCCTCCCTAGTGATCATATAGTGACCGGACTGAATGGTGTGGCCTAATTACAAAACTGAATGGTGTGGCCTGGTTACAAATGACTCATTCCGCCAAAAATTTAGAAATAAATATATTACATAAATATGCATTATAAATAAAAAAATATATTATTCCTTCCATTTCAAAATATAAGGCATATAATTTTTTGGCATGATCTTCAATATAGAACTTTGAACATTAATTTCTTTCACAAGATAGAATCAACAAATACAAAATTAGCATAATATGAAAATAATTTTAAATACGAATCCAACTATATCACATGCATAAGACTAAACATATATGCTTTTAGTTTAATTACTAGTCAAATTTTATAAATGTTGACATTTTGATATACATGTTCGTCTTATATTTTAAAATGGAGGGAGTATAAAATATACATATTAAATATATGAACCACACGACAGATCAAATTAGATTGGGCCGTTGCTATACAAACCGAATCGGGCTTTCTGGAAGAGACGAGGTATCAGCCCAGGTTTGATCAGTGGACCCCAATTGGTCTCACCGGGCATGATACGCTTGTGTTTCGACTTTCGAGGGACGGTGGGGTACTTTGTTAATTGATAGGTTCCGATGCATAGATAGCAAAGTTGCTATTGCAAATGAGGAAATTGGACAAATACCACTGCACGAATCTGAGACTATTATTTCCCATATTTGTTTCTTTGTCCATATTGTTTGCGAAGTGTGGCTGATCTAATCAACCATGAAGCCTATCCTCAAGTGAAACTGATCAGCCCATCCATCTCGGTGAGCTTGCAAGCACGCGACGCTCCATCACCAACTGCGTAGCCACCTTTGAAATCCTTGGACGAAGTCAGTGGCGGAGCCAGGGGCTGGCCACCTTGGGCCCAGGCCTAGGCTCCGGCCCAATAGCAAGGCATATATTCCTTCCGGCCCAGCTTATTTTTTAGCATGTTTGCGGCAAGTGGCCTGACCCAACTAGGCGGAGCCAAGGCCCAGCCACCCTGGGCTCAAGCTCCTCAGTTGGGTTGGCTCCGCCGCTGGACGAAGTGGCTACATAAACTGAAAATTGCTTGGGGGGAGAAGCGTCAAACGAAGCGGCCCGGCCCTAAAAATCGACGAGCAATTGATTATGAAGGTGAGTATAAAAAACTTGGATATCCGGTCAATCTAGTACCAAGGACCTGAATACGTGCAAATCCTAATTTAATAATTTGCCCTAATATATCTCTTCTCTCATAGTCTTGTGTGCTTTATAGTGCAAAATGATCAATCTGTAGAATCTGGACGAGTAATTGCAGAGATTTATGTACAAATCTTCACTTTGCAATATAAAGAGAGATACAAAAATACACCATTTCCTAATCAGATATAAAAACACACGCTAGAGTAGCGGAGTACTGATGTATACTGTGAGCATACTCTAGCTAACCGCCGCCGCCACCGTCACCACCGCCACCGCCACCGCCGTCGCCGTCGCCGCCAGCCCCCCAACAACCGCAGTCACCGTCTCCCCATCAATCCTCGTCTACCTCAATCTTGCGTCCATCCTTCCTCGGCTTGTCCTTGGGCTCGTCGGCGCAGCTGAACACGGCGATTGCCACGATTGCATGTTAGAATAATTATGGGGTTGGCCTATTTAATTATTTTAATAGAAATTCCAAGAGGCCCATTTAATACTAAACCGTTCGGGAAATTGGGAGGAGAATATCTCAACTTAAATAGTTGGATTGTGGTTCTCCTAATTAAGAAAAGTGAGAAAAGAGAAAAGCACGGGCGACCTCTCCCTGAGTCGGGCGAGCTCTCCCCGAGCCGGGCGACCTCTCCTCGAGCACGGGCGAGCTCTCCCCGAGACGGGCGACCTCACTCTGAGCACGGGCGACCTCTCCCAGTAACCGACGACTTAATGACGTCCGTTACTAGTGGCCAGATTAATGACGTCCGTTACTAGTGCTTGATGGTGCTTGATGGCGTCCAGGTTCGACGAACCTTCTCTTCCTGGCGCCTATAAAAGCATGAGCACCTCGCCCTGTGTAGCTGGCTCTCGCTCTCAAAAGCTCTCTCTCTCTCTCTCTCGCACATTCCATTCTTCCATCTGTAGCGCTGCTGTTTTGCATTCCCGCCTCTGTTTCCTTGCGCGCACAAGGAGC
Organism: Raddia distichophylla; assembly: GCA_005191435.1. Classification (NCBI taxonomy): domain Eukaryota; kingdom Viridiplantae; phylum Streptophyta; class Magnoliopsida; order Poales; family Poaceae; genus Raddia; species Raddia distichophylla. The sequence goes on along the minus strand of SPJY01025686.1, from coordinate 389,704 downwards.
CGAGGGAGCAGGCCTCCGGAACCTCGTCCTTCTCGTGGTCCTGCTCGGGACAGAAGGCCGATAAGGTTTTTGGGGAGCGTTCTCACGCGACTGCTCGAATTCTTCGTCCCTGGATCGTTGAGAGAAGGCGCCTGTACATCTACACGGCATCGACGTTCGACTGCATCGACCTCTACACTGCATCAACACTTCACTGCAACAACTTGTGATCGTCTACACCGACCGTCATGGCGAACAACAATGAACAAGTCATTGTTCCGCCTGCGCCTGTGCCCGTGGTGGCACCGGCTCAAGGGTATATTTGTTTATACCGTGCTTTTGTCCTTTTGTTTTCCTGTTCATTAGACCTTGCGTATGAGATAGATATTTTTATATCTAAAACCGCTGGTCTTAAACTGGAAACTGGTAATTGTTTAATTATGATTTACATATTTTTGTGGATTAAAATATTGAGAAAATTCCTAATATTTCCAACATTGCAATCATCGCGGCGAGGCCAAAGATTAAGGCCCAGCAATTACCTGGAGAACTGGGAATGGAGATGGAAGTTGACGGCAAGAGCTAAAACCCTTTGCTTGGAGGGAGTTGCGCACTGGAAACTACTCCTATATATTATTTTCAGATAGTTGTAGACTTGTAGTGGGAGAACAAGAGCAGCGCTGCCGCTATATATCCCCCAATTGATTTGGTGCTAATCCGGCGATTATTCATTGTTGTCCGTTCAGTCGTTTGTCAGAAAGCAACGCATAAATACTTCTCTAACAACGAATTTGATTTGCCGGTGTGAACGGCGCTTATTTTTCTTCTTCGGCAGTCATTTTCGGCATAGCAACTGCAATCACAATTGCGGCATGCGTAATTAATCCTGACTGTATCAACGATGGGTTTAATCCAACAATGGGTTTACTTTTTATTCGGCCTATATCAACAGCGCTTATTTTTCTTTGATGCGTGTGCAACTGCAATCACAATTGCGGCATGCGTAGTTAATCCTGACTGTATCAACGATGGGTTTAATCCAACAAAAGGTTTGCTTTCATTCGGCTTATATCAACCGCGCTTATTTTTCTTTGATGCCTGTGCTCAGCGCTTATTTTTCTTTGATGCGTGTGCTCGGAGCTTAGTTTCAGTTTAGGCCCAGTTCTTTTCAGCTTAACAGCTTAACTGCTTAACAACTTATATACGTTTCGAAAAGACATATTCTTTGAGTTTTTTGAGTCTTTTTTTTTTTTGCTGTTGTCCTAACACTTTAAAAAGAAAGTTAAACGAAATGGACCCAAATCTCAAAACTATCTCAAGAAGCTCTTGAAGTTCAGTCATTTCAGCCGTTCAGCTATTCAGTCGTTCGGATCAGCTCAAAAGAACAGGGCCTTAATAAAAGGAAGGTACCGCCCCGAAACGTCAACATCCCACGGGTTTGGACAAAAATCATACGAATTGCAAACGAAATACAAAGTTTCATACGCGAGCCCCAAGAACAATCACACCTATTCAACGTTAGGCCTTGTTCCTTGATGAACAAATAGTCTTTCCAAAGCCTATCTCGAAAAGAAAAGTGTTAGGCCTTAGTTTGGAAAGCAAAGAACCCATTCGACCCCATGAATTGAATGGGATTCTTAACTAAAATCCCCTAAAATCCCACCAAACCATGGGGATCGGGGAGTTCCTACTTTCCCAAACAAGGATTTGGCAGTTTTCCACAAAATTGAAAGGGCAATTATGTGTGGCTTTCCACAAAACAAAACAAAGTACTATTCAACTCAATATTTTGCTATGTATCATTGGTTCAATGAAACACATTATAAACTTTATTCTTCAATATTTTGCTTCCAAAACATCTGTAATGAGGAAGATTCAGTGTTGTACCAGCTATCAACTATGAAATCAGTAGGTGACCAATTCCGTACGATATTATGGATTCTGCAGACCAAAGCCCAGATGTGCGCTGTCCGCTGCCCATTTGACAGTGAGAATCGGTATGTTTAAGCTGTGACTTCTGACAATGGTTGTACTGATTTGGAGATTCTTCGGCACCATTGTGTCTAAGCTGTAATAAGCACAAGGATTGCTGCACCAGCACCGCCAAATGTGAAAAGAGCCCATTGTGAAAAATGCTTGTCAACATGAAATAAATGTTTTGGACTGGCGTTTAACCATTGGCTACAGAAAAACATGGCAATGCTGCATTCTGCATTACAGCATCCTGGTAAACTCAGCAGCACAAAAAAATCCGTATTTACTCGGTGGACTGGGGAGACCTGCAATGCAGCAATAGAGCTTGAGACAAAACTACTCTGGAAAGTACAGACATAAAATGTGCAAAACCGTGTGACAAAAAATCACCTTTCAGAAGATGACTGCGAGAGGCTACAACTGTTAAGGTACAGCTCATCTATTTTGAACTGGAGACCTTCAGTAACTCATGGAATGCTTCTTGAGGGATATCAACCGATCCTACACGTTTCATGCGTTTCTTCCCTTCCTTTTGCTTCTCTAGCAACTTCTTTTTGCGAGTGATATCACCACCATAGCACTTGGCAAGAACATTCTTTCTCATTGCTGACAGGCTGGAAATGATGCAAGATAGCATATTCAAGTCTCCTCAAATATATAGCTTTTTTACATGAGATAGGTAGTTGACACAACAGTAAACACAGTATTACCATGCAGTTGGCGTGAGTAATGACTTATGAACACTAATTAGGACTGAGTAATTACCTAGAAGTGATTCTCAAAAAACAAAAACTACCTAGAAGGTAATTTAAGAGTCCTAGACAAGATACTGACCTTCACAGGTTATGTACTAATATATGAAATAGCATCAGAACATTGACCTGATTTGCCAAGGCAGTTTTATTATCCCAGCAGAAGGGCTAAGCTGGAACCAGTATCAACTTAGTCAAAGTACTCAACAATTGGCCGTAAAAGCCTTAAGAGGCAAATCAAACATCAACCTACCTTCCATGGCTATTTTCACAGAAAACACTAAGGGGTGTGATTGATGATCCAAAAGGCATATCCAATAAGGCTACTTTAAAGTGAAAGTTAATGGGTAAATCTTTGCAACTGAGAGTGCATTTCAACTTGCAATTTGCAAAGTTGTATTTTAAGGACAGAGAAGTACTTTCCTAAATGGGGGTATCTGTGCTCTTTAAATACAGTGCACACAAATAACAATTCAAAGCATACAGAAATGTACACAAATCTTAACTAAAAAATGAAATGTATCAAATGATGTAATATTTCACACAAAAGCAGAATTAAATATCTTACGTTTCCCTTGCAATAACCTTTGAACCGATTGCCGCCTGTATAACGATCTCAAACATTTGCCTGCATGCACAGCAATCAAAGCATTATATAAAAATGATTTAAGGCAGTAGTTGGAGGGTAAAAATGTTGCAGCTGAGTAAAAGAATAAAAACATGTTGCCAGTAACATTTGCCTAAGAAAACCATGTTCTTTTTTACTTCTCTCAATCACAAGCCTTGTTTTCCTTCCCATGGTAATTACGATATAATTCATGTAAGCTCTAAGATGTAGAAGCTAAATGTTTTCCAATATCTAAAAAATGGAGCATTTAAGCACTTTCTTTATGTATCAGCTCTCCAACCATAAGAGAATAGTCGGTACCTCTCTATGAATTTCTTCAGCTTCTCTACTACCTCCCGTCCAACCCTCTGAGCTTTTTGGGTATGGACTATAGTTGCCATAGCATCAACAGGCTGACCATTAAGTAGAATATCCATCTTAACCAGATCAGATCGTTGATACCTGTTAACGAGAATAAATGTAAGGAAATCTAAGAAGAAACATAAATAATGATACAATGTTGTGGCGCCATATTTACAAGCAAGGCCTACAACAAGTCGACAACTTTCAAAAACAAGGAAGCGGCCAGATATACAACAATTCTCTGACAACATCATCAGAACAGGAGTGGAAAAACAGGAAAGAATAACCAAACCACATGAGGATGCCCAGAAAACAAATAGCAATCATATGGCCTTTCATCTCAGATCTCTAAAAACAAATGGTAGCTAGACCATGCCTGATTGTTAAGTTGAAATAGGGACTTACTCAGAGTCTTCATAATCAAAAGTAGCGTATCCAGATGTTATACTTTTCAACTCATTGTAAAAATCCACGATGATCTCCCTTAATGGCAATCGGTACTTCAACAAAGCCCTTTGCCTGCATCAAACGTAGCCACAGTAAGAAAAAAAATAGAAAACATTTACTTTAAAGATTGATCCGTGGAAAAAAAAAAAATTACGCATCAATGAATGTATATTCTAGCTGCTCGCCCCTCCGTTCTGAACAAAGCATAATTACAGGCCCAACATACCTGAAAAGGCGATAGATCAGCATCAAAACATTTTAGTCGTTAGGATTTATCATGAATAAAAAAAATTAAGGAAACAAGAAAGGAAGCAGATCTTACTCACTAGGAATAATGATAGTTGCAATTACTGTTGGCTCCCAGCAGGCTGCTATGCGTTTTCCAGGATTTGAAGCCAAAGCCGCAGGATTCTCAACTTGAACTTTGCTGAACAAAACAAAGTAAGATAAAACATACTAGAAGAAACAAACATTACATCAATTGTAAATTCGCACCTTTCATCATCATATTCAAATATATATGGTACAGTTGGTATGGTCGATATGACTTGGGCTCCGTATTCCTAAACAGAACACAACAGTAAATTAAGATAGCAAGAATGATCACAAGAAATAGAAATAGTGTTATCGGACAATGCAACACGAAGTAGCAATTGTGTGTCAGTGGTTAAATTGTGCAATACGAAGTAGCAATTTGAAATATGATATAGGGGGTAGACTAAGTGAATAATTAAAGGTAGACATAATTGTGCAAAGTAATTTAGTTTGAATGGCAAATCAACGCAGAAGAACAAGAATCTTAAAATCCTATATGGCAATTACAAAACCGAACGTGGAAAATACCAAAACAATGTACAAGTGATTATTGCGATTAGCTGCTAACTTGCTAACAACTTTTCTTCACTTTTTAGAGTAAAGGAATCACAAAACTATACATGCTATTAAATAAGGTATCAATGATGATAAAATATAGCGATCTTGCAAAGTGAGCAATAAAGTTAATGGGGAGGAAGATCCTCACTATGTTGTCGCTGAAAGATAATGCACTCACATGGTTGTGAACAAAAAAACAGAATGATACAGCTCTTCTAGCTAGTACTATATTAATATGACAAATAAATCAGGAAAGGTTGAAAATAATTGACAAGGTAACTTTCTTTGCAATACACTAGCATGGTTGCTGAATTGTCTTTTTCCGATAGTAGGAACGAAAAGTTTCCCACAAAGCATATTTACACATTATGGTGTTTGAAAGATCAAGAGATGGGACAAATTAGGTACAATCCTGTCTATATAGTTGTACCTGGCATAGTGCAACTAATAATTGCCTATACCAAAAAACAAGCTGACAAGTAGCAAAAAATAAAAAAGAAAAACTATACTTGTTCAAGTCGTTGATGAAAGACATCCATATGCAACAATCCTAGGAAGCCACACCTGTACATTGTACAATAATAAAAAAAAAAGACTACTCACGCAAAGCTCAACAATGAATTCAAGCATGTTTCAACATGTGGTACAGTGGTAGCATGAAAATGATGAAAGCTGGTACCTGAAGCCCATGCCAAGTGCAGTGCTTGTCTCTTTTGTAACAGACACACTAGCATCATTACATGTTAGTTTTTCAATTGCATGGCTAAGGGCATCAAAATCAGAACCATCAGCTGGGTATAGACCAGAGAAAACCATGTGCTTTGCAGGCTTGAAACCTGAATGGCTATTATATGATGTCACATAATACAAAATAAATACAATAAGAAAAAAATGCCTATGAAAACCTGTGGCATATTCAGGCTGAATCAAACTAATTAAAAAATAATCGGATAAGATGTAAATATGTAATATTTTAGGAGAGTGAGGAATCTAGTACCAGAAAGTGGTTCAACAACACTCTTTGCCTGATGAAGAGTATCACCAATGCGTGCTTCTTTCGTTGAGCGCATTCCACTTATAACATATCCAACTTGTCCAGTGTAAAGCACTCCAGTAGGGGTAAGCTCAGGATGCATAATGCCAACATCAAGGACTTCATATGTGCGACCAGTTGCAGCTGACGCGATCTTATCTCCCTTGCGCAGAGCACCATCAACAACAGCAACATGACAGATCACTCCTTTGTATTCATCATAGTATGAATCTAATAGCAGCATTCGTACGGGTAAATCGCATTTCCCAGGTGGGAAAGGTATGCGCTCGATAACAGCTGGTAACACCTGGCTAAGGCCTTGACCAGTTTTAGCAGAAGTGAGCAGAGCTTCACTTGGATCAATATCAAATAACCTTTTCAATTGGGTCTTTACATTATCTGGATCAGCAGTAGGCTGATCGATCTTGTTAATGACAGGGATTATGCTTAGGTTAGACTCAAATGCTAAGTAAAAATTTGCAATTGTTTGTGCCTGAACACCTTGTGCTGCGTCAACTACTAAAAGAGCACCCTGGCAAGCTGCCAGAGACCTGGAGACCTCATAGCTGAAATCCACGTGTCCTGGAGTATCAATCAAGTTAAGCAAATATCTCGGGCTATCTAGCCCATGGGACACTGCAGTTTGCTCAGTAGCATGCCTGTAGAACATAGTTGCTGTTTGAGCTTTGACAGTGATTCCCCTTTCCCTCTCTACCTGTCAACACCAGAAAAATGTTACAACACAGGGAACAAAATATCTAATTACACATCAAACTTCAATCTGCTTCAGCAAACAGCCTTTTTTAGTGAAACTCAAAAACAATGTATAGTTCAAGAAATTGGGAATGCCAAGTTGCCAACAAATGATCGGCGGTACATGTATTTCATTCATACTAGTACCATATAAGAAAAGTACTGTCCCAAATCATGAAAATTGAAAACAAATCCACTATGTTCACAATTTGCATTTAGAGTAAAAGAATTCCCACATATTGGCCAATTTCAGTATTCAGCAGTATCTTATTTTCCTTTGTTATTTGCAAACGCTTGGGTGTCCAAATGAACTAGAAAGTAGAAAGTAGAAATTGATTGTTATCTTATATGGCACATTTGTACACAGTAGGATAGGAATGCAAAATACTTGTATCACAAAAAAATTACTGCTTCAGTAAAGTACATGGCATTCGCTTTTCTTAAAAAAAAAATAATAACTTACGCTAGTGCATTCATCAGCATCCGAATTGAAATCAGCAATTTTTCAAATTCATATTGTCTGGCAACACAGTGCCATTGGCATTATGAATCAGCAAAGGATGTTTTCAATAAGCACCAAAACCGAATTGCGGTTTAAAATTACCAATCCTGCTATGTGCATCCTCCGGTGCGTTTCCTTCGAGTACAACTAAGCCAATAAAGAGGCAATTTTTCTCTCTATCTATCCGTATTCCTAAAAGGGGAATCGTTTGCGTCGCACCTGTAACTTGTCGAGGTACTGAGGCTGGCCATGGCCCTTCTGGATGGTGCCCGTCAGCTCCAGCAGCCGGTCGGCGAGCGTCGACTTGCCGTGGTCTACGTGCGCAATGATTGAGAAATTCCGGATCCGCTCCGGCGGGTACAGCCCCAGCTCCAACCCCGACACGCCCCGGCGGCCGCCGTGCTCCGGCGACGCCTGGGATGAGAGCAGTCTCTCACATTGCTGGAGCGTCCGGGATAAGGCAGAGGCATTGTCCAGCGGGCGGATGGCGCGGCGGGCGGATCGCCGGAGCGCGGCGGCGCCGGCCATGCGGAACCGCGGGGAGGCGGAAGCTAGGGTTCTGCGAGGAATTTGGCAATAGGATGTTTGTGCGGCGTGGATGGACTTGTGCGGCGTGAAAAGCGAGTGCAAAGTGCAGGGAACGGGAGATAGGTATGAATTATTTACTACGGAGCAGGTAAAAAAAAATATTCACAGTTGACTGTTGGAGACATGTTCGACGAATGGTCAAAGTTGTGTGCAAAAAGTCAACGGTGAATCTTTTGTAACCGAAGGAAGTATTATTTTTTGCTTCAGTTTTTATCAACCAATTAATGAATCTTGCAACCTATCTTTCTCATTCTTATTCTCTCACTCTAGTTTTCTTCAACCGAGCCTATTTAACGAGTGTGGAGAACGAGAGGAGATATAAAAATCAGTTGAAAATCGAACTTTTTAGGATGATGCAGGGAACGAAATTTTTTTGTTTAAGTTGTAAATTTCCATTTTTCGCTCCAATTTCTACCAATCAATCAATGGATATTAGAACCCATCTCTCTCAAGTCATGTTCCCTCGGTCTTACCGATTTGGATAAACCTTTGATTTGGATCATTTGGGATTGTTTTTGTTCTTCTCATGATCCTAAGAGACACATTGGTTGCGTCCAAAGAGAATGTATTCGATTTAATGCGATGCTTAAGCTTTGTGTATGGTTAACTCTTGTTTAATCTTCTCTACATACGATTAAATTAGGTGTATATTTTTTAGGCGTCCCAACGAGCTTTCCGTTCCTTTCTGTATTCCTCTAGTTGCACTTACCCGAGCTTGCTTGCAAAAAACTAGGCCATGGTGCATTTCTCATAGCTTTGCCATTGCTGGGGCAAGTTACTTTTAAAATCTTGGGAGGCCAAGAGCACGTGAAGCAACCAAATGCTCGATCTTTCATCGCATGGTTCGTGTTCGGTTGAATGTAGACATGCACCCAACTAAGGGTTCGACCGGGATTGAATAGTTTGATACATGGACTTGAAGTGGCTTCAAAAGGGAAAAAAAATATATCATTCTAACCATTTTTATGAGTTTTGAATAAGAAACCTCAAAATTTTCAAATCTTTTACAAAGTATCCATGTCATAAAGCCATAAGTTATATACCAACAGAACAATATAATCTATTACAAAAACCTTAAACATGCTAGCAGTGGAGATTCTATGTATGCTAATGTAGATGTTACATGAGGCTTCGTTGGATTGAACGTTCTTCCTAATTTCTGCGGTATTTAAATTATTTATTTAGAAATGTCGTAAACTCTTCTGGTTTTTTTGTTGGGGTCAAAATAATTTTGGCTTCGCAAAAATATTCATTTGGTCTTTAAGATCTTTGAGAAGTGACATACAATTATTTGAGAAATGGCTTTAATAAGTCTTTTTTTTTGCTCAAATAAACAACATAAATGATCAGCCTAAGACATTTTGAACATCGTTTTCTTTGTTCAAGGTATGACATGATCGCACTGTAGCCAAGAACATTAATTGGCTCGTCCCGGGCGGGGGAAAAATAAATGAAAGCAACACATTTAACTTAAAAGAGTGGTCATTTTAAGTTGATAGAACATTTCAAAGAGATGTTTCATTTGTGAAAGTTGACGGGAGCAACCTCCCATCTCAGCAAATAGTTTTCTTGATAGCGGGCTAAGGAAACCCTCTTTTTTCCTTTTTCTTCCTCTCTTCTTCCCTCTATGGCCTTGGGGTCACTGTAAATACTTCTTTCTTCCTTAATGAAATTGTCAGATTCGCTTAGCCTAAAAAATACGAAAACGCTATTTCGCATGCGTCTGCGCAGAACGAAATCGCGCAGGCACCGCCTTCTCTAGCTTCGCCGCCATCGTCGTTGTCTTTGGTCGCCGGCGCCATATACGATGAGCATATAATTAGCGATCACACAAGCTTAAATATATTAGATAATATATGTAATAATGTACACTTTATATGCACCGGCCTAGACACACATGCATGAAGTAATAATGAGCCAAATTTACAAAGTTTATAATTATTATACATGGTGCAAAATGGACCAAACAGTTCATTGTTTTCTTGCAGTACTCTTCTTGACGCTCTTTGACGATGTAGAAGTCGTCCCTAGTTCGTTCGTGTTGAATAATGGTTCTTGAAAATGGAACTCGCCCTGGGGGTTAATGAACTTATTGAGAATGAAGCCGAGTAATTGTTCTTGTAATGCGAGCACCCGATGATGTGGTAACACTTCAGTATGTTTATCCATGTCAGGCTACCAATTCAATTAAAGTGGAAAATAAATAAATACGTGCACCCATGTAAATTAATGGAGTACACAAAAACGTTATTAAGTTGTAGCTAGATGCATGGTTGCGTGCATATATATATGAACCTCTTCAGGAGTTTGAGGCTCAAGCTCGCCGTGACACATCATTTGGATATAGTGGAACACATAGTAGCTACATAGGTTGTTTCCCGCAGATTGTTGTTTTACCTATGGTCGATGCGGGGCAATTACAGATCAGTAAGGGAAAGAAATATTGATTGACAAGGGGCAATTCGAAGCGGTTTGTATCATGAACCGCTTACAGAACGAACCGCTTGTAGTGGGTAATCTCTGCAAACGGTTCTTCCTTGGAACCGCTTGTATATGCCCTTTCCGGCCAACCTCCCACCCGTTGGTCATGAACCGCTTGTGGCGATCGGGTCGTAAGCGGCTTAAAACGAACCGCTTGTGATGGACCGCTTTGGAAGCCCCGATCCGCAGTAGTGGTTGTCTTTGGTCGCCGGCGCCGCCCGGGTTAGGACTAGGGCTTGGGGGTGGATGGTTTTTGTGCTCCCCATCTATAGATTAAGGGTGGGGGGAGGTGGAGGCCCGACAGTTGGTCGGGGTTGTAAGGGCAGCGGTGCCGCGGGAGCCGAGGGTGGAGAGAGATGGCGGTCGAGTCGGCGACGGTGGGCTGATTTGGACGTCGCGGTTGTCGCGGTTAGGGTGGGCGGCACTGGTCGGCGGTGGGTAGACAGGAGGCGGACGCTGCCGGCCGAGGCGGTGGCTGGAGGAGGAGGCGCGGAGCAGAGAGAGAAATAAAGGGGATCAACGGGGGCCGGGCGGAGTGACCGTCGTGGTTAGGGTGAGCGGCGCCGGCCAGCGAAGGGTCTACAGGAGGCGGAGCAGTCGGCAACAAGGACGCCGCTGGCCGGGGTGGTGGCTAGAGGCGGCAGCGGAGGAGGAGGAGATGCAGAGCGAGGTGCATGCACGATAAACCCATCGCTAGCGCCTGGCAACTAGCACCTCCCAAAAAATTAACTTAAAGAGTGGCACATTTCGTCCCTGATTCTCTTGAATTTAAAAACTGCACGATCAGAATGCACTGGCAAAACGCCATGCAAGTAAACAACTAGCTAGCACGACGCATTGCATGCAGCATGCATGCATGCAGCCATTGGTGAATGGAAGCTGCGGCTCCCCGCTCTCCACGGCCATCTGTTTCTCTTCTCCCACGAGCAGCTCCGCCACAAATCACGGCGAGTCTCACTCGCCCGGCGCCACCACGGACGCTGCTACATAAGCGCGCCCACCGCCGCGGGACGCCTCACCGCGCCCGGGGCACCCTGATGCCCGACTCACCCGGGAAGTCTCAGAAATCCATCGGAAGTCACCCTCCCTGAGACCTTCCCCGCGGTGAGCCGGCGTCGGGGACTCCTCCTCCCACCGCCGGCGGCCGGCCGGCGACATTTTGGGGCCCGATCCGTATATCCATACGTCGCCTCTAGCAGTACATATAATATGGCGGGGCCCGTAATCGTGAGGAGCCCCATCTCCATCCTCTTCTACGTCCTGGCCACCGCCGCCGCCGCCGCGGCGGCGCCGGTGTCCAACATCACCGCCGACGAGGCCTACTGGGCGAAGCGCGCCGAGGAGGCCCGCTCATACAACCGCGCGGCTTACGTGAGCGACCCCGTCGCCGCCCTGAACAGCTTCAACAAGGATGTGCTCCGGTCGACGGCGCCGGCGCCGGCGCCGGCGCGGCGGTCGCTGATGCGGAGGTACCGGGGGCCGTGCATGGCGACGAACCCGATAGACCGGTGCTGGCGGTGCCGCGCCAACTGGGCGAGCAAGCGGAAGCGGCTGGCCAAGTGCGCCATGGGGTTCGGCCACAAGGCCACCGGCGGGCTCGCCGGGAAGATCTACGTCGTCACCAACGCCGGCGACAGCCCCCTCGACCTCATCATCCCCCGGAAGGGGACGCTCCGGTACGGCGTGATCATGGAGCGCCCCAAGTGGATCATCTTCGCGCGCGACATGATCATCAAGCTCAGCAAGGAGCTCATCGTGACGAGCGACACCACCATCGACGGCCGCGGCGCGCAGGTGCACATCGTCGGCGCGCAGATCACCGTGCAGGCGGTGAGCAACGTCATCATCCACAACGTGCACATCCACCACTCCGTGCCCCACTCCGGCGGCCTCATCCGGGACTCCAAGCACCACTTCGGCATCCGCGGCGACAGCGACGGCGACGGCATCTCCGTCATCGGCTCCAGCAACATCTGGATCGACCACGTCTCCATGTACAACTGCTCCGACGGCCTCATCGACGTCATCGATGGCTCCACCGCCGTCACCATCTCCAACGGCCACTTCACCAAGCACGACCATGTATGTGCATGCACGCATCTTTATGGTGTAGTGTACCCTAGCTAGCTCGCTTGCTCGCTCTTAGTATCATTCATGGAATTTTTTTTTATCATTGTCAATTTGCTTGATCAATCTAATCGGCAGGTGATGTTGTTCGGTGCAAGCGATGACTCTCCAAAGGACAAGATCATGCAGGTGACGCTCGCCTTCAACCACTTCGGGAAAGGGCTCGTGCAGAGGATGCCAAGGTTAGTAACGTACCCACTCGCTGATTGGGCGTCCTTGTGTTTAAATATAAACTCGGCTAAGTTAAATTGGGTCAAGCGATCTGCTGAAGCTGTAGAATGTCAAAATGTTTTAAAAATCGCCATTAAGATCTTCCATCCTTTAGGTGCTGTGAAAAAGTGATATCTGTGAAAGTCACGTTTAGATTTCAGTTTCTCGAGCCATGCATGCTGATTCATGGAAGCACATAGATTGATTGCCATTGATATTTGATCGATCTTAATTAACATTGGGCACCCATATCAGGTGCCGGTACGGCTTCTTCCACGTGGTGAACAACGACTACACGCACTGGCTGATGTACGCCATTGGAGGCAACATGAACCCCACCATCATCAGCCAGGGCAACCGCTTCAGAGCCAGCGACGACATCAACCTGAAAGAAGTACAGCTTCTCGCGGATCTCGCCTCAGTTCATCGACGACGTACGGCAAACGAGCTAGCTCTGGAACGAACGATGCTAATGGCGACGGATGGATCGATGTGCAGGTGACGAAGAGGGAGTACACGGAGTACAGCGAGTACAAGGAATGGGTGTGGAAGTCGCAGGACGACCTGTTCCTCAACGGCGCCTTCTTCAACCAGTCCGGCGGCGAGAACGAGCGCGAGTACGACGAGCTCGACATGATCCAGGCCAAGGACGGCCGCTACGCCGCCACCATGACCAGGTTCGCCGGCACGCTCCCCTGCCGCGTCGGCAAGAAGTGCTAGGCCTGGTGAGGAGGACACTGAAGCTTAACGTACCATGCATGACGACGAAAGGATATACGATCATATGTGTTGTTCACATCATATATGTATGCAGTGTATGCAAGTGTTTGTGAATATATCTGCGTGAGATTGACGATCGGGTGCTTCGTTCGGCCGGGGTGAGAGACAGCGAGAGTAGAGCATGAGGATGCATGGCGCATCGTTGTGCAACGATCTTGTATTCAACGTTTGACGTGCGGTCTTGGATGATCAATTACGTGCCAGCTTGCTTGCCTGCATGGTTTTTTTTTTCCAGACGGTTAAGTAAAGGTCACTGCAGAAAATGATAACTAACTCAACGTCAAAACCGTCGAGGTTAAATACAAAACCGTCGAGAGTAGTTACTTTCAACGGCCGGTCGTTGAGAGATGGCCGTAGAGTGGCCGGTCCGTCGAGACAGAAAGGTTCTCTCGAGTGTTTAGCTGTCGAGAGGAATTTTCTCGATGACTAGTGTGCAGGTTGTCGAGAGAACTGACCTAGACGTTATTTAAGGCTAAACGGCATACTATCGATGGCCTTCAGGTAACTGGCGGGAGTAAGTGCAGTGCCCCCCCCCCCCACTCGTAAACTTGCGTCGGGGTCTTAGCCAGGACCATATCTCTCGATGGTCACCACTAGCTAGGCCATCAAGAGAGCTTTTGTCCAAGGGTTGCTCTCTCTCGACGGCCACCCCATGACCATCGAGAGAATTCATGTCCAAAGAATGTTGTTTCTTCACGGCCACTACTTGACCGTTGAGAGTAGGACATAGTAGGAAAAATGTTTTAAAATTTAAATTTAAAAATAGTAAAACAAGTATATTACCATTTTCTTCATAAGTTGTGGGAAGGACATCTTCTCGATGGTAGTCTTGCTCATTTTAACAACTCGGTTCTTATTGGTCGTCTCGGATCTCTCACAAAACTTCTGCTGGCCTAGTGGGGAGCCAGGGTGTCCTAGGCATCCGGGACGTTTGAGGCCCAATCTGGCTAAACTGTGAGGTACTGCGAAGCTACGTGGTACTTCATATGAGCGAAAGAGCTAGCTGCCGACCCTCTCGCTGTGCTCTCTCCTGGCAAAATCATGACCAACTTAGACCAAGGATTTTTTTCGTTCTAAATTTCATGAAATTTCGTGAATTTCGAGTATTTCGCTGGCGGCCGAAACGCTGTCGATATTTCGTTTTGAATATATTTAAACCTAATTTAAAACTAAGGTATAAAATAAAGGCACACATGGTCTTGTCACAAGGTCTCCTTTGGCCTGTTGGTAAGCACAAACAAGGACAAGCCCTAAGACCTGGGTTCGAAGCTTGAGAAAAGCATTTTTTCCAATTTTTTCAAAAATTCATATTTTCTATTTTTATTTCGTTCGAAATTTTGCGAAATTTCATGAATTTCGTAATTTCGCTGGCAACCGAAATTTTTCTTCTACCGAAATTTAAATCCTTGACTTAGACATGTTAAAAATTTAAGGAAGAACATAAATACAATAAGTGATTACCTGTAGAAGTCCTCCACCACCGAGACTCGTGTCCCAGACATTGGATCCTGCATCTTCTGCTTGGCACTTCTGTTTATCACTGGGACATAAGTTCCCCTCCTCCAACAGAAAAAAACACTTTATTTTTTTTAAAATCTACCATGCTAACAGCTAAACCTAAATTAATCTCGGCTAATCATACATTACATCGGCGATGATGACGACGTCAAGGAGGATGCGGCACTGCCGGGCAAACAAGGAGCGGGAGACGACAGAGGGGGAGGTGGTGGTAGCTCGGGCAGCGCAGTGGGGCGGCGCCACCGTGGGCGACCGGGGATGCGGGCTGGAGGCGGTAAACTAATAAATAAGATAATTGCTAGAAATGAAACATTCTATCATACCGGACGTTTCGATCTGACCCACTACCACATGTGTACTTCGGTCCAATCCACGATTGCTCGTGGAGGTGATTTGTTCCAATAGTTCAAATTACATGTTGCAGTAGTACATTTCACTTGTTCCATTAGTTTGGTGTGTATGTTTCATTTTTGCATAACACACTTATTTTGTTATGCTGATCAACTCATTTGATTTGTTCCAGTAGTTCAAAGTGCATATTTCAGCTCGACATCTCACTTGTTCCATTAGTTCAATTGCATGTTCCATTTCTTATAGCACATTTGTTTTGTTTCTACAGTTAAATTTATTTGATTTGTTCCATCAGTTCAAAATGCATGTTCCAGCCCACATCTCACTGTTCGATTAGTTCGATGTGCACATTCCATTTTTCTATAGTTCATTTGTTTTGGTCATGCGGTTCAATTCATTCGATTTATTCCAACAGTATATTTCACTTGGTTCATTAGTTTAATGTGTATGTTTCTATATTTTCACTTGTTATGGAGTGCACCACGGAACAAAATGGAGTTGAATTGCTGGAACAAATGTAGCACAAGCGTACAATTGTTTTTACATATGGAACATGCAAGTACTAATTCATCCAATAAATAAAGTCAAACTATGAAAAGAGTAGATGGAAGAAATTTTTTCCGGTGACTAAGCTCAGCCAGACGCCTTGTTCTTTTGGGCTACAAATTTCAAATTGAAAAAATTATGGCCCCTCAAGAGGGGTCCTAGAGAGTCTACAAAATTATATAAAAACATTTTAAAATCATAAGAAAAACTATTTAACACGTATAAAAATAACTACAAAATAATACACCATTAGTGGAAAAGTATTACATTTAATTAAATTTAAATTTAGTTTAAATTAAATTGAAAAACACGGCCGAAATCAGGCCGCCACGGCCGGCCTGACAGTGAATCTATTGGGCCCTGCCGCCCTAGGCCCGGTGATTCAATGAAAGTACAAGACAGGGTTCCTCCCAAACCGTAACCAAGGTTCTCCGGCCCATATGGGCCTCGCTGACGGCATGATATCTGTCAACTGATCCATCTGCCATCCCTCTATCCATCGGCTGGGAAAAGAACTCCCAGCCGATCCATCGCATCCTGTCAAAAGAAACCCCAATCCATTGCATCGGCTTGTTCCCTGCGATACCTGTAATTTTGATATCCATTCTATATTACAGTACCTTTACTGGCTGCATCCTGATTACACCATGTTACTCTCAGAAAAAATCTATTCTATATTACAAAACCCTTACTAGTTACGTCCTGATTGCGCCATGTCACCCAAGGGAAAAAAATCAACACAATCTAAAATCCAAAAAAATACAAAAAAAATACAAAATTTTAAAATAAAAAAAATCATGATAAGGGTTCGTAAATGAATTTAAGTATTGGAAATGTTAACTTGTACAAACTAAATTAAAAAAAAACGCACTGGCTGATGTACGCCATTGGAGGCAACATGAACCCCACCATCATCAGCCAGGGCAACCGCTTCAGAGCCAGCGACGACATCAACCTGAAAGAAGTACAACTTCTCGCGGATCTCGCCTCAGTTCATCGACGACGTACGGTACGGCAAACGAGCTAGCTCTGGAGCGATGCTAATGGCGACGGATGGATCGATGTGCAGGTGACGAAGAGGGAGTACACGGAGTACAGCGAGTACAAGGAATGGGTGTGGAAGTCGCAGGACGACCTGTTCCTCAACGGCGCCTTCTTCAACCAGTCCGGCGGCGAGAACGAGCGCGAGTACGACGAGCTCGACATGATCCAGGCCAAGGACGGCCGCTACGCCGCCACCATGACCAGGTTCGCCGGCACGCTCCCTTGCCGCGTCGGCAAGAAGTGCTAGGCCTGGTGAGGAGGACACTGAAGCTTAACCACCATGCATGCATGACGACGAAAGGATAGACGATCATATGTGTTGGTCACATCATATATGTATATATGCAGTGTATGCAAGTGTTTGTGAATATATCTGCGTGAGATTGGCGATCGGCCGGTGCGTGAGGAATTAATGTTTCTACATTTTCACTTGTTATGGAGTGCATCACGGAACAAAATGGAGTTGATTTGCTGGAACAAATGTAGAACAAGCGCACAATTGTTTTTACATATGGAACATGCAAGTACTAGCTCATCCAATAAATAAAGTCAAACTATGAAAACAGTAGATGGAAGAAAATTTTTCCGGTGCCTAAGCTCAGCCAGACGCCTTGTTCTTTTGGGCTACAAATTTTAAATTGAAAAAATTATGGCCCCTCAAGAGAGGTCCTAGAGAGTCTATAAAATTATAAAAAATATTTTAAAACTTTGATAAAAACTATTTAAAACGTATAAAAATAACTAGAAAATAATGCACCATTAGTGGAAAAGTATTGTATTCAATTAAATTTAAATTTAAATTAAATTAAATTGAAAAGAACACGGCCGAAATCAGGCCGCCATGGCTGGCCTGACAGTGAATCTATTGGACCCTAGGCCCGGTGATTCAACGAAAGTACAAAACAGGGTTCCTCCCAAACCATAACCAAGGTTGTCCGGCCCATATGGGCCTCGCTGACGGCATGATATCTATTAACTGATCCATCTGCCATCCCTCCATCCTCATGAATGTTTGTGCCTGCTTCTGGTAAAGAACTCCCAACCGATCCATCGCATCCTGTCAAAATGAACCCCAATCCATTATTATTGGTGTTGACCTCCGAAACCGTTGAATCTGGTGCTAGTCGGTCAAGCTAGGTTGAGTGATGCCTTGTTGTTCATCGGTGTTCGTCTTGGTGGCCAGCGCAAGGAGAAGGGAAAGCTTCTCTAGTTGTTATATGATTAGGCCCTTGAGTTTGTTGTAATTTTCTTTGTCTGCAAGGGTCAGTTTGTAAGGAAAGCTTTGGAAATGAATGGCATGTTTGCCTTTTTCTTAAAAAAAATGAACCCCAATCCATTGCATCAGCTTGTTCCTTGCGATACCTGTAATTTTGATATCCGTTCTATATTACTAGCTGCATCCTGATTACACCATGTTATTCTCAGAAAAATCTATTTTATATTACAAAACCTTACTAGTTACGTCCTTATTGCACCACGTCACCCTAGAGGAAAAAATCAAAACAATCTAAAATCAAAAAAAAAAACTAAAAATTTCCAAAATACAAAAAAATCATGGTAAGGGTCCATAAATGAATTTAAGTATTGGAAATGTCAACTTCTACAAAATGAATAAATCAAATACTAAATTGTGTTTTCAAAAAAAGTTATTTTGTGATGCTTTTCTCTCTTCCCCTAATAACTTGCTCAAATTTAATGAGTTTGTACGTATACCGACAGGGTAGGCGACCAAACATGAAGTAACGATTCTGCCCAATCCCTTCATCACATGTATCTTCTTTGACGTTGGTGGCGGGGTCAGCCGAAGACCTCTAGGCTTTGTTTCATATTTGCTTTGCTTAGTCAGTCGGATTTTAGGTTTGGGATTGTTGTTGAGTTTTTGACTTTAGTTTCATTTGGTCTTTGCAAAAGCTAATAATAAACCTATTCGTGCCATTAGTGCGTAGATGAAAAGGGGAAGAACGCTTCCCCTTGTCGCAGGATCTGATCTAGGAGGCGATGACATTGAGCCGATCTGATCTCGTTGTCGACGGACAATATGTGGTTGTGGAGTTGAATAAAGGGACAAGAAGTTGGACGATAACAATGACTGCGGTGTTCAGTGGCGTGTGCTGCGCTTTATCTTCCTCTCTGGCGATCATGAGTTTGTGACAGTTTGCAAGCTTTTGAGCCCGTTGTTGATGTTTATCTTCTTTTCCATCCCGTTGTGAGAAGGAGGTCATATGTTGATTACGACAATCCTTGCTTCAATGTTGGCGTCGTTTGGGGTAGGGTTAGATGTATAAGTTAATTATAGGGCCATCGTTATTATCTGTCGATCCACATCTTTAGCTATATCCTTAATAATCTCTTATATCTAGGGATTATCTTCTCATATTTTATGTATTTTTCAGTATAAATCTTTTTGAAATAGACTCTGTTCATGGTGAAAATGAGGGGCCCGACCAGGGGCGGACCCAGGCCTAGGGCCGCCTCGACCGCGACTCGGGGCGTGGTCCAGTAGCAAGGGATAGCACCTAGATATTG
The DNA here is from genome assembly GCA_005191435.1 of Raddia distichophylla. NCBI lineage: Eukaryota > Viridiplantae > Streptophyta > Magnoliopsida > Poales > Poaceae > Raddia > Raddia distichophylla. The sequence goes on along the minus strand of SPJY01025686.1, from coordinate 370,250 downwards.
GGCCAGTTTGAGGCCCCCACTCCCCCAGGAAGCCTCGCCTCCCACTCCCCTAGGCCGCCTCGCCCGACACCCCCCGGCCCTCCCGCAAGGCGCCGGTCGTCGTCCCGACTTCCTACCCACCCCAGGCCGTCAGCTGCCACCTCGGCTTTCTAGTTTTTGCCCACTCCCCCAGGCAGCCGCCTCGGCCTCCTCCTCTAGTTCACTCCGGCGCGGCGGCCCCTGCACGGGTGCACGCCTGCGCGTGGCTTTTCGGCGGCGGAAATCCGGCATCGCATCGCCTCCTCCTCCGAATCCCGCCTTGAGTCGCCGACGCCGATGAAGGTGGCCGTAACTCATGACTCATCTGTGATCTTTTATTTGTGAGAACTGAGGAATGAGAACTTGACTACTTGAGGTCAATTAGGGGGCATTTCGGCATCGACATCGGCGCTTTGGTGGGCATCTAGCCATTTCATCATCGCCGCATTGGGGGCATTTTGGAGATTTGGGGGCATTTTAGTAGAGGACGAAGAGAGCTCGAACATTGAAATGTTTTTATTAACTTGTTTATTTGTCCATTTCATGTTGTTTATATTGATTTTTTTTATTTAATTTCTAGGTTTGAGATCTACGACTACTATTGATGAAGAAACTAGTATGTCCTAAAAAGGTACTATATTATTTCAAATTAGCAAACTTGTCTTTCATTCGTATGCTACTTTTCGATTAGATAAATTGAGCTGTATGATTGGACAAATTTTCACTGTACATTAATATGAACATCATTCACCGTTTGATCGAGCAACTGCACTTGTCGGTAGCCGGAAGAAAATTTGCTGGCACCCCGATGCCATACAACATCATGGCACCCATCTCCTATAGAAGCCACCTGTCTCACCAATCTCAAAGCTAACTTCCCCATCAAACCAAATCCCTAGCTGAATTGCCTACCGACTTCGATTCAACCTCTGGAGCCTGTGGCCATCGTCGTCTCTGCCGCCTCGCCGGTGTCCACCGCCGCCGCCGCCTAGGTGTGGAGCCCCGCGGTCGTGCCGCCGCCTCCAGGAGCGTGGAGTTGCGCCGCCTCCTGAGCGTGGAGTCGCGGCAGAGCTGGCCACCGTCGGCACCGCCGCCGCCAGGCGTGGAGCCCGTGGTCGCACCGCCGCCTCCAAGACATGGAGCCCCGCCGAGGCCCACCGCCGACCAGGCGTGGAGTCCTGCAGTCGCGCCATCGCCTCCAGGATCTTGCAGCCGTGCCGTCACCCCTTGTCCTCGTTGAGCCCTGCCGTCGTCGCCTCCTCGGCTTGGAGGCCAGCATCACCGTCGCTGTTGTGGTGCTCCACCGTCGTTGTGAATTGGCAATATCCCCTGTGCTTGGAGCTTGACAACAGACGCAGAGCATGCTATGTGGATAGGGAAATAGAAATTTGATACTATGTGCTATTTGATTATTGATTCTGTGAGCATGTACTTAAAAGCTTTTGTTTTTGCTTGTACATTTTAGTCTCCTGTATGGAATAAAGGTCTTGCCTTGTTTCAAATTGCAGGGCATGATACAGTGTATAAAATTGGTAGAGATTGAATTATGTCTTGAATACCATAAGCTTCCATTGTGTATTTTTCCCAGGTCATGAGAGCCATTATGTAATAAGATTCAGTTAAAGAGCCATTATGATCAGTTTGTATAAGATTCAGTTTAAGATTGTACAGTAGTACAGAGCTTCAGTTCTTTTGTAGAGCTATGGCTTTGTTATTTCTCTCGTTGCAAAGGAGTTCAGTTTAATTTTAGCTATGAACATATTGAATGTCTGTTTGTGGGGAAGTCATCTATGAGCACCTATGAGCAGTAACTTGGAATCTAGGAAGCTTCAGGGAAAGGCACCTGTGAGCAACACCTATGAAGCTTCTTGTGATGCTGTGATGTCATAAAGTACTGTGCTGTCCAAGCCAAAAAAAGGAAACAAAATGGTGATGTTGTTTGTCTGGTACTTTAACAAGACCTTCATACCATACAACAGATTAAAATGTACAAGAAAAAACAAAACCCATCACTGAAATTTGAGAAGTTCAGAAAGCATATTATCAAAGAACCCACTGAACTTTGGCGTGAGGGAAGAACAAACAGAATGGTTCAGCATATGTTGGTACATTTTAGAACTGAAACTGAAAACCTATCACTGAAATTTGAGAAGTTCATATATATACACATGCAAAAGGGTTCAGGTTTGGCTTGATTTCATATACAAAAGGATGCCATCTATATTGGCATTTCATTTACAACTTTAATTACAACAGTACTTCAGGCCATTGCCATTCATATACAAAAGTATGTCATCTATACAAAAGTACTTCAAGGATACTTCCGGTCTAACTTCACCCAAAGAATCTTGCTTCTGCCCCACCTTCTTCAAACTCTAGCCTTCGAGAAGCAAATGATGCAGTAGTTTCTGGGTATCCTTGGAACAACAGATTAGTAAATTCTCCTTGAAAGGTTGGAAAGAATGTTGTTGTCGAACAACCAAGAGAAGGCATATTATTTGTTGAAATAGGCATTTCCATGGCAGCATGTACATTTGTATGGAGTGGTCCCTGAACCAATATAATTAAAACATAAAGGGCATCATTATACATATATGACATGAATATGATTTAGTTTGTTGATCTTACACTAGACTGAGAAGGTCCATGTGCGAATGTGATCGTAGTGTTCCCAGGAATGTTGCAGTCTCCTTTTAAAAATGGACAGGCGAGAGATCTGAAAATCTGAATGTGCACTTCACTGACGCTGTTAAAACTGAGATAGTTTGTATAGTTGGTGCAAGTCAAATGGCATAGCTGCATAAGCATGTCCTAAAAACTGATATTTGAGAGTATGGATGCATATAAGATTAATTAACCACTCTGCTCTGAAAATTCCCAAGCGAAGATTGGTTTGGTTTTTATTACCTGAGAAGCAACCTGCTGGTTGAGGCCCATAAGCCAACATTGCAGGTATCATAATTCATAAGCTTGCGCTTCCCCCCCTGAAACAGTTTTGAAATTCATAGACAACACGATTAAGAAAGATGAAAATAGTTCTTATCACAGGAATGAAATGCCAATGATTTTAATGTAGTAATTAGTAAATGCAGTATAGCTTATCGAGGGATTCTGACAATACCAACGAGCATTGGCGGCACACCGCCACCACCACTGATCCCCTGCTCGAGCCCTCTAAGAATCTACGATTGGAAAATGTGAAGAGAAAATGATCATACACTGAGATGCTAACTGCAATGAACATCTTTTGCAATAAGCGGATTCTGCTCACCATGCTTGCGCCGATGCACATCGTTAGTGGCCTTCTGTGCTTGTAGCTGTTGTCGAACACTGTCCCGTTAGTAAATCTTGCAATGTAGTGCACCTGAAAACCAACAAGAAGAATCGATTTACTTCATATGAACTACAAAATCGATTTACTTCATATGAACTTCAGATCTAGCCTCCGCGGCCGTTGCCCGTCCCCCAGAGGCTCTCTCTGTCGTCTCCATCGAGCCGTTCTCGCGCGGAGGGAGAGAGGAAGGAGGCCGGCACACACACACACACACACACACACACACACACA